>PVHY01029296.1:0-14415 GCA_004024945.1 Uropsilus gracilis | reverse complement strand
GGGGCCAGGGATCGCGGTTCGAGTCCCGCCTGGGGCCCGTAGTGAGACCTGGTTCCAAAAAAACAGCTGGGCGTGGTGGTGCACGCCTGTAATCCCAGCTACCTGGGAAGCTGAGGCTGGGGATGGCTTGAGTCCGTGGTACCCCGGGCAACGAGAGCCTGCGGTTCCACAGGCAAAAATAGCGACACCTAGTCTCAAAAAAAAAAAAAAAAAAAAAATTATGACATACTTTCAGCTCATGTTTAAGTTATAACTAATATGCTTGCATGTTGTAATACCTGACACTTTTGTTCTAGTTAATTTTTTTTCTTCTAAAATTGGATATGCCCATTATTATTCTTCCTGGATTTTTAGATTTGAATTAGAGGAGTGATGAATCTTGTTGATGACTGTCTTTTACTATTTTAAGCCTGAGTATACTTTCTGCCCATTAGAGGTGTGTCTCAAAAGATTGTGCTTGATGATAAATGATCCTATTTCCTTATTTCTTTAGTTGAAATAATAAGACACACTATTTCCTTTTTCCTTTGCTTTTTTTCCATAAATTGTACACTGTTGTGTGCACTTGAGTGTCAAGAGCCATGAGAATATATTAAGAAGAATCATCGTAACATTGAGAGTTTTAAAGTTAATATGCCTGTCCTAAATGAAAAACTGTTCAAAACACCATCTCATCATATAGTTATTCTCATCAAATGATCATTCTCAGATAAACTTTAGTCAAGTGTTTCTGAGAGAAGACTGATCTGTAAATTTCTTTACAGTTTTACATTTCTCCTCAAACCGAAAGGTTTTAAGAAAGATTTTATCTCTTTGACTATCAGAATCTCTGGTGGATTATGGAATGTTTAAGTAGAAGTTTCACTAGAATTCTGACCCAGAATCTTCCTGGTGTTAAGTAATGAAATACTATGTGTATCTGTAGCATACACTTAACATAGTAACTGCTAAAATGTGATTTGTTTTTTCTTTTCTAATATTTTTTCCTTCCTTTTCAATATGAGACAAAGCAATGTTAACATTTAAAAATTTCTCATTTTGAGAACAGACATATGTAGTACAAATTGTCATATGTCACAGGAGATCATGAGATTTTCTGTTGATCTTTGGCCTTTACCACTTCTGTTGAATTGGCCAAGTTTCCTTTTACCTATATTGCATATTGGATCTTTGTGAAGCAGTTATTTTGGTGGGAAAAATAGTTTCCCACTATTTCATAGTTGAAATCAGTAGGCTTGAAGTCTTGCCTCTATTAGTTTTTCTAAGTCTGTGAGTTTTTGAGACTACTTTCTTTGCAAGTAATATGAAAAGAATAATGACATTTGTCTCATAGAATTTTTGTAAAGATTAAAATTAACTTGTGAGTAGTAACTGCTTTAGGTGTTACTCTGTTTCGAATGGGACATTCTTTGTATTTTAGCAAAATAACACTGTCCTCAAAGACTGTCATCATATGGGTGGAAGTGACTGCCAACCTTTGCTTTGATGTGTATCAGTTTCATTTACAGTAAATATTCTAGACTTTTCATTTGTCTTTATAATAATTCTTCATGCCTTGCCAAAGTAACTACTTAGACTTTATCATTGCATATATCTTCATGATGTCATGAAAACAAGGGCCATCTGGAGTCCACCCTGGGATCTAGCTTTCCATAAAGACACTGGTTCTAAGCTGGGCATGGTGGCTCGTGCCTGTAAGCTTCAGCCTATGAAGCGGCTGGGGCTAGGGATCGTGGTTCTAGTCCCACTTGGGGCACGTAGCGAGACCTAGTTCCAAAAAAATATAGCTGGGTGTGGTGGTGCACGCCTGTAATCCCAGCTACCTGGGAATCTGAGGCTGGTGATTGCTTGAGTCTATGGTACCCTGAGCAACGTGAGCCTCCAGTTCCATGGGCAAAAATAGCGAGACCTAGTCTCAAAAAAAAAAAAAAACCAAACCTGGTACTCATTGGTGACAGTATCTTACCCCATGAGGTGTGTGGATCTTTGAGGATGCACTTTTGGTTACTGCAATGATTATGATGGGGTGGATGCAGCACTGGCACTTGATGAGTAGGACCCAGGAATGCCACATGTTCCATAAGGTATGAGATAATCTGCGTGAAATTTGAGCATTTCCTCAGACCTTCATGTGGGTGAAAAACCTGTTTATTCTTATTTGATCCTGCAAAAGTTTTTGTTTTTCTGGATGGTTTTGTAGACACTGAATTTTTCAGGAATGCAACTGTTAAGTAAAAAGAGGGAAAATTGTACTTTGTTCGGAATTTTAACAAGAGTTAACTATTTTGAAAAATGAGATTACTAATGGCCTTGCTCCTTATGGTGTCTGTATAAGGTGTCAGTTCTATCTGTAGCTGTCACGTTCTTGACATTTCCGTCATAGGTATCTACTTTTTAGTAATATGTAGAATGATTATACCCAAGCATTCATTTAATATATTAAATTATCCCATTAAAATTATTTTATTTCTCTTCTCAGGCAAAAACTGAGGATAGATAAGTTAGGTCCTTGCATTTCATTTTAGGTTTATATAGGGTTTTTTTTTTAGGTTTTTATAATTAAAGAAAAATTTTTAGTGGGATTTCAGGATTGCACCTTTATTTTTTAATTTTTATTTTTTTCAGAGACTAGGTCTTGCTATGTTGTCTGGGGTTGTCTCGAACCTGTGGACTCAGGTGATTCCTAGCCTCAACCTCCCAATTAACTGGGATTACAGGTGCGTGCCACGGTACCGGCTTGCACCTTTATTTAACCTTAGTTTATATTGCCCTTCCAAGGAGAGATCCAGGTTAACCTGCATTATAAGTTATCTTTTTCTCTTCTTTCCCTTCCTCTTCTACCCCCTTTCTTCCTCTTTTCTGGTCCCATTATAAAGTATTTTATATGTAAACATAATATGGTACTATATATGTATATATACATATGTATACATATATATGTATGTACATATACGTATATATGTATGTACTATATATGATAGTATATATGTATATATATTGTATATATGTATGTACTATATATTTAGTAATATATACTAAAACCGTTATCTGTGAACCCACCACCCAACTTTAGGAGTATAACATTATCAATGTTGTTGGTATATTTCTCCTTGATTCCTGGTCACCTCTATTTCCAGTGAAATAATAATAATACTACAATTAAACAATGGTATTTACATATAAAAGGGATAATCTTTTTCAGAATTTTGTTTTGGTTTTATTTTGTCACTAATTTTATCCTTTTAAGGTTACCACATTTGTATGTATTTTAAAACTAGTTTTGCTTGTTATTGTTCCTATTTAGTTTTTCTTATTAATTTTTTTCTAATATTTTTAGTCTTGTGTATTTTTTAATTATGAAAATGGAACTATGCTACACACACACATACACACACACACACTTGCTTTAGTTAATCAAAGTTATATTTTTAAGGTTCATCCATATTAGTGTGTGTCATCATTGTTCATTTTCTCATCTAATTGTGTGACTACCACAGTTTACCTTTTCTCCTAATGATGAACTCATTAGGTATTACATTTTGTTGGTCTTACATTGTTTTCTTGTCTTCAAATGTGCATATGCAAGCATTTTTCTACAAAATAAGTTTTAAATATTTAATGTGAGTTCCTTCCCCCCAACATACACATACAGAGTTGAAAGAAAAATGAGAATCACTATTCCCTCTTATTATATGCACTCATTTTTTCCTTTCTACTTTCTCTTGAGGTGCAGGCTGTAGTCTAAATGATTTTCAGAGTTCAAGATGACTGTTTTGGAGAAGAGCAGATGTGTTGACTTGACTTTGCTGATAGAATGTCAGTGGGCAGTGTCTCATGGAGTGACTGTGTCTGTTCCCTCACCTGCAGACATCTGGCTCTTGAGCGCAATAAAGTTTTAGCTAGGACTAAGTTTGGATTTAGTTCTTAAGTACCTGGTACTCCTTGATGGAATGAATTCCGTGGGTATACCCTAACAATTGTGAGTTAAGTCAGAATCACTCCACTATCTGATGATGCAAGGGTCAGAATGGGGGTGTTTGGGGCTTTCAATTCTTGATATTTTTATGTCAGACTTGACTTCCCTGTTTATTTTGACAATAAGCTATAAAGTCTCAAAGGTTCAGAGCTCAACAGTTTGGTACTCAGTTTTCTGGTGACTTTTTTTTTTTTTTTTTTTGAGACTAGGTCTTGCTATTTTTGCCCATGGAACCACAGGCTCTCGTTGCCCGGGGTACCACAGACTCAAGCAATCCCCAGCCTCAGCTTCCCAGGTAGCTGGGATGACAGGCGCGCACCACCACGCCCAGCTATTTTTTTTGGAACTAGGTCTCGCTATGGGCCCCAGGCAGGACTCGAACCACGATCCCTAGCCCCAGCCGCTTCATAGGCTGAAGCTTACAAGCACGAGCCACCGTGCCCGGCCTTTCTGGTGACTTTTTAATATGTATATCCAGACATTTCAGATCAGTTCTGAAATATTCTATTTTCTATTCTCTTACTCGAGGTCTTCATCCTTCTAGTATTTTATTAGATAGCTTGAATGCTTTACTGAAAAGGAAGAGTTAATTTATGTGGTAATTTATATAATTCTAATCTTAAGTGATGTAAAGTTAGGTAAAAAAGATACCTATTTTAACTCTGATTCAATGTCAATTATAAGAATGTGTACATACTATAACTTACAGAGCTGTGCTCGTACTTCGGAGGGACAGTTTTGCACTTGGCGCTGTTCTTGATGACTTTAGTGTAGGGAAAGCTGAATCATCAGACTAGGGCTAGATATAACCAAGGTAGTGTTTTATTTTTTTCTCATTTTTATGAACATAAGACTCAAAAATAATAAAAAATTGTATTATAGTTTATATCTTTATGGTATTATTGTGGTAATATTTAGATAACAAAATTTATCATTAAAAGTGTTCAGTTCAGTGGCATTGTGTAAATTCACACTGTTGTGAAGCCACCATCCATCTCCAGATCTTTGCCTTTCCAAACTGAAACTGTACCCATTAAACACTGACTCCCAAGTGGCTGGGGCTAGGGATCATGGTTCAAGTTCCGCCTGGGGCCGGTAGCGAGACCTAGTTCCAAAAAAATGGCTGGATGTGGTGGCCTGCGCCTGTAATCCCACCTACCTAGGAAGCTGAGGCTGGGGATTGCTTGAGTCTGTGGTACCCCAGGCAACGAGAGCCTGCAGTTCCACAAGCAAAAATAGTGAAACCTAGTCTTAAAAAAAAAAAAAAAAAACCACTGACCCCCTATTCTCAAGCCCACGGCAATCAGCATTCTGCTTTCTCTTATGAATTGGACTACTCTGGATGTCTCATATACATGGAAACATAACATTATTTGTCCTTTGTGTCTTCATTTAACATAGTATTTTCAAGATTCATCTAAATGTTAAACGTATGTATGTAGAATACATATCAAAATGCTGTTTTTTCATTTCTTTAACTTGCTTTATTATTTCATGCTTTAGACAAACATATGCTTAAACCACCCAATGAGATCATTTTCTTTCCCATGTTATTATTTCATTCATAATACTATGCACGTTTCAATAAATATTCAATGAACTTTTGTAGTATATCAGAATAACTGTCCACCAGAGAGATCTATGTGTGTTGCTTTCTACTGTCTTGATACAATGAAACTATGGGAAGTTTCTCAGGGCTTGAAATTTAAGGAGCATGGCCATCTTGAAATGGGAGAGGGCTACCTGAAAACTTGTGTCTAGAATAGAGAGGACAGTTTAATGTAGCAGGACATGTCAGTAACATGACCTAAAGTGATATAGCCCCAGATCCCATGCATAGTAATGTGTATTTAATCTTAATGACGAGTTAATTATAGTTGCCATCGTCCAGTCTCCTTCATCCTTGTCTTTGTCTATGCCCACCCTTTCCCCATCTTGCTCATGTTTTTCTTCATTATTTATTTCTTTGCCTCTCCCTAAAGCCTTCTTTGACAGCTCCAGACTGCTAAGATGCTTCTCTGTGTGTTAATGTAGCATCCCACCTTTTTACCTTTTCTAGTAGCACTATCATGCCACAACTAACACAGTGACTTCACTTCTAAAAATTGGAGCACTCTAGTGAAAATGGTCCCTGGCATCAGCTTACTATGACCGCAGACAACACTGATACTATTTCAGAAGAAAACCTTCAGCCTGGACTCTTGTGTTCTCCAGTTTTCTCCTCTATTAGGAATGGTGTTTTCCGTTCTTAGCAACATATTTGAAAATCGTTAACATTGCTAGTATCAAATTTTTTTATAACAGAAACTTTAGTCACCCTTTCCTCCAGTTTTCCTTATTTAATTTTCTTTTTACTATTTGGCTTGTGGATACTGACCATAGTGAAGATGCTACAGCGCTGGCTGTCCTTTCAACCTTTACACAAACATTGTCTTTAAGTCTGAAGAATGATTTCATTGCATTTGGTTACCACATTTGTTTCTCTGTGAATCTGTTGGTAGGTACTAAGTTGTTTACATCTTTTATCTATTGTGAATAATGCTGCTAATAATATTTATGTACAAATCATCTGAGTCTCTGCCTTCAATTCTTTGGGGAAATGCAATTGATGGATCATATAGTGACTCCATGTTTAGTTTCTCTGAGGAAATGCCATGTTATTACTATTTTTTTCACATTGATAATTTACTTTAAATGTATTTTTAATCAACTGTAGATGTATGTTATTATTTTAGATGGCCATATAGAATTTCAGTGTATGGGAGGTTTATTGGTAGACATTTCTGTAGTTAACAGATTTTGCTATTATAAAAAAATGCTATGATTCAGTTATTCTTTAAATGTATATTCAACACCTACTATATGCCAGGCATATGTAATAGATCTTCTGTACCTATGTTTTCACATATCCATCTATGTAGCTAAATTTTTTTAGAAGTGTAACTGTTGGGTCAAAGGTGAGTGAGAGGTGATTATTTTACTGAAAGATTTTATACTGATAAACTATCATTGGAAGCAATACAAGTAATAGTAAGAGTATCAGATTCCCCATATGCTATAAAAAAGTGGATATTATGATCTTTTAAGTATTTGCCAATCTGAAATTGTATTAATTTGCATGTCTTTGCATACTACTAGTGAAATTGAGTACCTTGTGCTTATTACTACATTGTCTTGTCAGTTGTATATGCATATACTTCTGCTTATGTCTTTTCCTATTTATAAAAGTTCCGTATACACTACAGATATTAAATCTTTGCTTTATATTGTAAATATTTCCCCAATTTGTCATTTGTCTCTTAACTTTCTTCATAATGTTTTGTACTGTAGATGTTTAACTGGATATGATAATGAAATAATATGAGAAAAATATTGAGCCTTGTGAACTTAATTGTGGCCTCCCTTGTTACACTTCATCAACCCATTTAAAGGGGCATATTTTTCTTTTATGAATTTAGAATTTTGCTTATGCACAGTCAAGTCTCTGGCTTCATGGAGTTTGCAGTCTTTTATGAAATAAAGGTTGTGAAAGAACAGTAGTCTTATTTGAAAACACTTTATTTTGATGTGTATTAATATGCAGGGGGGAAGAAAAGGATCAGGTTTCTTATAATGCCAGGAAGGAAATGAGAATAAAGCAGTAGGAAGTGACCCTGAATGAGTGAACTAGAATAGTGCCTTAGAAATTTCTATGTGTATGAATCACCTGGGGATCTTAGTAAAATGCTGGTGATGATTTAGTAGGTCTTAGCTAGGGCCTGAGATTCTGCATTTTAAACAAGCTATAGGGGATGCTTGTATATCACCTATAGTTTGTGAACTATAGTTTGAGTAGCAAGGCACTGATATATAATTAAGAGAAGGAAAAAACAGCATGCTGCCATTTTAAGAAGAATGGTTTGGAACCATGCAGCAAAGGGTTGGGCTTGTGAGCAGCTCATCCCACTTAGCTTTGGTGAAGTAAAATTTTAGGAGCTGCTAATGTTCATGTATTAAGAGGAGATACTATGGATGCAACATCTGTTTTTTGATAGACACCCAGAACTGAGACTGGGTTGTATTTGAGTCTAAATCCTTTGAAAAGATCAGAAGGTGAGAGACAAAGATCTCCAGGTATGCTGAGAGTAAATACTTAGGTAGATAAACCATTTATGTAGAGTTCAATATTGACTGGGAGGACTTCATTTGTAATTGGGACAATTTCTCATCTCTACGCTTTGTGGCAAAGTGATTCTAGTTTGTTTTTTTTTTTTTTAAGTAAGTTGTTTTTTATAAAATAGATTTTTTTCCAGTAGACATTCTTTGTGGAAACTATGGCATATTTCTTTTATTTTCCAGGTCTGAATAAAGTTTAAGTGTCATCCTTAAGTTGCCCATACTTTGTGGTAACTACCTGGAGCGTAAATCTGGAAGTTCATTTATCTTCATAAAATCAGGACTTTTACTTAATCTCAGAGGTGGTGTGAAATGTTCAGGGGGGAATGAACATTCATCCATACTTATTCATAGGGAAAAAATTTAACAAGTCACGTCTTTGAATAAGCAGCATTTTATTTAGTTCTATAAATTCACAGTGCTAGCATTTCCAGTTGTGTTTTTGGAAATCTAGATTTCTTTCTTGTACTGTTTTAAAAATAATCTATTTTCATATTTTTTCTTTAATACAGTGCTTAGCTCCAGTCCAAAAATTCTGAGAACTTACTGCTAGCACCCATAGTTTACTTGACTCCTTGGTTAGTGTCATTGAAACATTGGTTTTCTTGAAATTAATGATAATACAGTAAGTATACTTTGAGTTTATTGAGCTGTTACAGAGGCAGAAAGGTATGAAATGTAATCATGGACAAAATTTAAATGCTGCTTTATTGGCATTACCATTCATTTTAAGAAAATACATTTTAAGTATATCATAATAGCATGTCTACTGCTATTGGCCATATTTGAAAAGCATTTACTATAACTATTGTTATTTCTGTGGAGCTTTTTAATTTCCTACTTAGTTCTCTTTTAATGCAACTGTTGAAGCTAAAAGCAACAAAAGTATCACTGTCTGTCCTAGAATCAGGCCAATAAAAAAGTGAAATGAAGCACATTATTGGCTAAAAATATATTTGCGGATTGCATCTGAAATTACTTTGTTAGAGCATCTTTTGGAAATGAAATTCAGCTGCTCTTACTGTTTTGTTTTTTAATGATATTTTCTGAAACTTGATGTCCATACAAACCAGTTTCTACTGTCTTTCAGTTCTTAACTCATTTTTCCTTTAGGTCCATATAAATTTTTCTTCTATGTCCTGAAAACTCAAGATAGTAATACTTGAAACTAAAGAATAAATGAAAAAGAAATGACAAATAAGCTTAATATTAAGATAGTTAAATTTAAAACAGTAAAATTCAGGTGTGATTTTTTTTTTTTAATATTATACCACCACATGGTATGTGGGGCTTCTGAGGACTAGGACTATATCGTTATATATTTCTGTTTAGTTTGAAGTACTTTGTCCTGTTTTTTTTTTGTTTGTTTTTTGTTTTTTTTTTTGAGACTAGGTCTTGCTATTTTTGCCTGTGGAACTGCAGGCTCTTGTTGCCCAGGGTACCACAGACTCAAGCAATCCCCAGCCTCAGCTTCCCAGGTAGCTGGGATGACAGGCGCGCACCACCACGCCCAGCTATTTTTTTTGGAACTAGGTCTCGCTACGGGCCCCAGGCGGGACTCGAACCGCGATCCCTAAGCCCCGGCTGCTTCATAGGCTGAAGCTTACAAGCACGAGCCACCGTGCCCGGCTGTCCTGTTTTTTTAAAAAACTCATTAGGAGCAAATTTTCTAGTTTGATAAAATTTGTTTTTTAAAAAGTTGTTTAGTTAAATAAAAATTAAGAGGACTCTGGAGTTAAGAATCCTGATTTCTTTTTTACTCACAGCCCCACTGCTTGTTTTGTGACATATTTGTGATCTTAGAAGTAACAGGATTTCTCTGTACCTCAGTTTTCTGTTAGAAAATCATAGTAATAGTTTATTTTGTAAGAGTTTTTATGAGGATTAAGTGAGATAATGTGTGGAAAGTTCTTTGAATTTGCTTTTTTGGCAAACTAATGCCTAATGTTAGCTACTTAGGTTTTTACTTAGGAACACCACTTTCGCATTGGCTGTGGTAGATTTACTTTGCTTTTTAAAATAGACATGCATATCCAGTTTCCAATATGACAGACTTGGGCACTTAAAATATACAGTAAAAATTAAATTTAAATAGGAATCTTAAGTTTCTGCTTTTAGCAGCTCCATGGGGCCACAGTGATACCTTATGTGGCTTTCCTCCTGTTGTTGGAGATGGAGGGGGCTCTGTTCACGTTGCACACATCTCTAGACTAGGTAGTTGGCTCCCCAGCCCTGGAGACATCGGTGAAGCTCTGTGACAGGTGGCTATCGTAGTTAGTCCCTCAGTCTTGTCTCTTGTGGTTCCAACCATCTGTATTTCTGGTTCTACCCAGATGATGTGTACCCAGTGCCCTTTATTTGTTACTTTCCTCTCCTGGATGTCTGCATCTGGATTGTTGGTTTTCTCCTTCTTAATGCAAGTCTGATTGAAGTGGAAGTAAACTGGAGAGGGGACCCACTCCCCCCCACAAGCCTGTGCCCCAGTAGATGCTGTGATACCTGATACTTTTATAAGGGTATCAGGTAGAACAAACTTGGTTGTGTCTTCTTTTGCTTAACCATACCACTGAGTGTAAATCAGTGTGGTACATGATTCCTTTTGAGCAAGTTATTAATATATGGAAAAATATTAATTTGTTCTGGAAGGTGTAAAAGCCAAGCTTCTTGGTGAATTGGCCTTTTATTTTTTTTATTATGCAATTACCACAACTCTGTGGTATCTGTAATTATTCCTGTTTTGCATTTAAGGAAATAAAGGTTCAGAGAGATTAACTCCTCATACAACTGTAAAATTCACTCCAAAATCTACTAATCTTAAAACTGATTTAGTCTGCTAACGCCTATATGTTATGTACTGCAAAAGCGTCTATTAACTTGTATTTGAAGTTTGTAGTGTCCTTTCCCCTATTTGATTGGGAGATTTTTTTAGGGCAGGAACTAATCTTATTTTAGGCACTATTAATTAGCAGAATACCCATCATATATTGGGCACGTAGTAAATACTAGTTGAGTATTAAATGAATACATAGAATGTTAAGAGATAGGAGGAATTTTAGAATTCTTGTAAATCATACACTAAAATTTCTAAGGTTCCTAGATTATTTATATGGAGCTATCACTTTTTATTTTGACTCATTATGGTATTAAAAATACCCAGCAACTGTTATATCATTTCATAAAATAAGCAGTTTAACTACAAAGTAAGAAGACAGGATGCTCTGGTGGTGGGATAACTACAGGGACCACATTGGAGGGGATAAGTCAAATACTATCCAAAAGTAACAAAGTTGTAGGAAAATAAATACATTGAAAAGAGCAAAAACAAAAACAAATGAGAATGAAGAATGACAATTTCATAGTAGGTACAACTGGTAATTTTATATACATTTGGTCTTGGCCTTACATCTGTTCAGGGATTAGGTTTCAGGAACCATTGTCTAATGTGGTCCTCACCATTTAGAGATGATGTGTCTGAATCCAGAGAAGTATCAACGTTCTTATAACAGTGTGGAGCTCAGTCCTAAACTGAGTTTAGGACCCAAACCTTATTTTGAAGCCAAAATTTTGATCCTGTCCCATTATTTTTATCACATGGTAAAACTTAGGTACAGAGTAACTTAATTGATATAATTACTAGGAAAGAGATAGGACTTAAATCCACATTACTCAACTCCATTTTTAGTGAAACCTGTATATTTCCGTAACATTTTAAGACTATCAGCTTTCATTCATTTATAGAGATGAAATTGTAAGTAATTGAAAGGATATAACTATATTTAGCATTTTCTTTTCTTGAAAATTCCAGATTTGACACTTCAGCAACTTCTAGGGAAGAGGACCAGTGCAGCAGATACTGCAAACCTAGATCCTGGTTTACATCTTGAAATATTGTTGGCCCAGCTATCCTCAAACACCTTACTAAAAGACAGGTAAGTAAAAGAGAGTAAGGATAAGAAAAAGTAGGAGAATGTTAATGTCTTCCTTCCTGTTTCTTCTTAGATGCTTGCTTAGTGCAAGCAGTAGACTCCCTTTAAAAATCTAATCTTTATTAGTAAAAAAGGTAAAAACAAATATTTAGAATCTTGGGTGGGGCAAAACATCTTCTTGATTATAAAATGTGTCCAAATGTTAGTAGTGGTAAAACTTAGGGTAAACAAAACTCTTTCTTCTCTTTTTGTGCATTTTCCAAATTGTATTTATGTGCTTGTGTTGTAATAATAAATATTGTTGAAACAAACTGCTTTGAATTTAGTGCATTAAAGCATACCAGTCATTCATCCTACTGACGTACCTGAAGTTTATGCAAGGTTTGCTTGGTGGGGATAGCTCCTGTCTGTTTTAACATGTGGTCTGAGATAGGGTAGCTGGGAGCTGGAATCAGTGAAGTCTTGCTCACTCTTGTCTCTTGTGGTTAGTGCTGGCTCCTGGTGGGGGCCTCAGCCTGGGCAGTCTGCCAGAACACTAACACAAGACCTCTCCTTTTGACTGTCAGCTTCCTTATAGCATGGTGACTATGTTTCAAGAAAAAGTATATCCCAAGAGAGCAAGATGAAGGTGCACAGCATATCTGACTTAATTTTGCAAGTCTGTAGTGTTAATCTGCTCTTCTCTGGGTGGGTGGAGAGGAAAAAAAATCTGCTCTTCTCTGTTAGATTGAGGTAAACATTGAGGTCCTCACAAATTTAGATGAGGAGATGAACAGACTTCACCATTTCAAGGGAGGAGTATCAATTTTACATTACATGAACAGTTTGTAAGTTGCAATCTGTCATCTTTGGAAAATGTAATCTTCCAGTGTGTATTGTATTTGACCCCTGGATGACAGTGATTTGGAATGTGTTAGTCCACTTGTACTTGAATTTTCATTTTTCAGTAAATAGAGTTGATCCTGCGTGTCTGGGGGTTTTGTATTCATGACTGCATGTTGATAGAAACTGTGGATGTTGCTTGGTTGAATCTGCAGGTGACAACACTAAGGACCCTGAGGGTAACTATATGAGACTCGGGTATCTGTGGGTTTGTTGTCTATGAGGGTCCAGAAACCAGTCCCCCATGAATGCCAAGGGACAACTGTAGTTAATTTTGGAAGTGAGTTAAAAGTTGTTTGCAGATTTTTTACATTAAGAGGTTCAGTAGCTCTCATACCCAGGTTCTTCAAGGATCTGTTGTACATTCAAGATAAAGAATATAAAATAATGTATACAATGTATGAAAAAGAGTACTTGTAGAAAGTTACCATGTATGAATGCAGTAAGAATTCTGTGTGCTCTTTTCATATAGTAGAATACAATACTTAAACTAGATGCCTAAGCAGGAAGAATGAAATAAATTTTGAATTTCCTCTTATAACAACAAAACAGTATACTGCTATAAATAAAGTTAGAGGCAAAAAAAATTATAAACAAGATAAAAAGATTTTTTTTGAGAAAATGATGCGTTATTTAGTTCAAAATTATTCTTTTTTGTTTTAATTCACCATTATTTAGGAAATTGGTTTTCAATAGAAGTTTTGAGAATTTAATGCCAATATCTTCCTCATATGCACCAAGCTTGTTTGATTTTAAAAGGAAAGCTATGTAGTCTTAGGATTGTACATTTTAATCTGCAGAATTTCTGGTAAGTATTTAAATTTTCCGTAGGACAAGAAAACTTATAAAGTTGTAGACTGTTGGCTTGTCTTACTGC
The DNA here is from genome assembly GCA_004024945.1 of Uropsilus gracilis. NCBI lineage: Eukaryota > Metazoa > Chordata > Mammalia > Eulipotyphla > Talpidae > Uropsilus > Uropsilus gracilis. The sequence goes on along the minus strand of PVHY01029296.1, from coordinate 599 downwards.
TTAGTCTCACCTGTTATATAAATTACCTTTGCCAGGTTTGTATATAGCTAGTACTCAATTTCTGGATGGTATGGATTAATATTTAGGTAATTCTTGAAGCATGAGGCTACTGGTTTACTTTTGATACCTGGGAACTAGGCACTTGAGAACATCTCAACTCTTAGACTCAGAAAATCATCTTGCTGTCTTAACTGCTTCTCCATTCTTAAATGGTCTATATCATAGTTTCTTTTTTTTTTTAATATTTATTTATTTATTTATTTATCTATCTATCTATCTATTTATTTATTTATTTATTTATTTATTTATTTATATTTCACATCATTTCAGTCCCTGGGGGTCACCCACCACCTTCCCTTCCCACCCGCTCCAGCTGGTCCCCATTCTCCCCTTGTGCAGGTTCATTTGGTTGACCATATATTAGTGAAACCATTTGGTTTCTGTCCCTTTCTATCTGGCTTGTTTCTGCTAGAATGATTTCTTCTAGGTACATCCAGGTTTCCATAAATTCATCAAATTTGTCATTTTTAATTGATGAGTAATACTCCATTGTGTATATATACCACATCTTTTTCATCCACTCATCTGTTCTGGGGCAT
>PVHY01029295.1:0-14417 GCA_004024945.1 Uropsilus gracilis | reverse complement strand
GAAGGATTATTTTGCCAATGCTCAGTAGCAGCTGAATTTCAAACATGTTGCACAGAATTCCTGATTTTCTCAGTTATTTTTTCATATCCTAATCATACCCTGTGCATTCTGTCAGCACATTTGGGCACCAAATGGAAACAGAGAGCAGTGTTGACCCTTTGGGCATCCGTTGGGTACACGGATATCATCCTCAGGCTTATAGAGGAGTAAAAATCTGCCATCCCAAAATGTTTTTGGGGGCAAGAAGTTTCTTTGATGGGAAAGGTTCTGAAGGCTGAATGGAAGATGCTTTTGATGTCTATATGTAAATGTCTTTCTATAAGGGCTGCTGCCAGCAAGACTGAATCTTACCTCTTTTCCTTGAAAACTTAACTGTGTTCCTGAACTTCTCCTTCTTCCCCTATTCTCCTGATATTCACTGAGCTGTTTAAAATGGTGCTTAACAATGGAATATTAAAAAAAAAAAGGAATATTATTCATCAATCAAAAAAGACACATTTGGTACATTTGTGATAACATGAATGAACCCAGAAGGAATCATATTGGTGAAATAAACCAGAAAGATAAAGAGAAATACTAGATGATCTCACCTTTAAGCAGGGCATAGGGAAAACAACAAAGGACAAGGAAAATTTTAAACTGTCAGCAGAACTGAAGCATAGAACAAGGGAGGGGGAGGGCAAAACCTGGGGGAGGGATGGGCACAAGAGATTAAGGTGATGGTTCATGGGTAACAAGGTAGTGAGTGAACCTTGGGGTATACAACAATATAAAATAGATATATATGTGCTATCAATTTAAAAAATAATAAAGTTATTTAAAAAATAAAATGGTGTCTACAGAGGATGCTTTTCTCTGCATCTCACAGGTGCTTTTCCATTTGCCTTTATCCTACACTGAGATCAGCTTCACTCTGTTTCAATCAGCAACTAGGGAATGTACTTTTTACCTGGAACAAAAGCTACTCCCATAATTGTTCTCTCCAATCATCTGCTCCATCTTCCGTCTCTGAAAGGCCAAGGTGAGGACATAGAGCCACTCTGCTTCCTCCTTTCCACTGCTCCTTCCTAGGTGTCAACCCCAATAAGAATGTTGCACATCTATCTTGGTCTCATTGTGTACCCCCCACTCTAGCTATCACCCTTTCCTCTGTTTCCAAATAGGACTAGCTATGGAAACTTCGTTCCTGGGCAGTAACAGTAAACCAGCAACGGGCAGTCTCTACTACGCTAGGGATAGCTCCGGTCTCTGAGGAGCAGTTCTACCAAGGGAACCCTGGAGCCAATCAGTCTGAGTCTGATGGTGGTTCTACCACCCACTGCTTGTGATCCCAGACCAGTTACCTAATCTCTCTATGGCTGTCTCCTCGTCTGTGAAACGGCAATGACTATAGTACTTCACATACTTTTGTGAAGCCAGAATGCAGATGGAAAGGCTGTAGATTGTTAGAAATATATAAGATTGAATGAGAATGTAATCGTGCATAAAAGAGTGGGTTTGTTAGAGAAAGAATCACATTCTCACATTGTCCATGAGAATCTTTAGACTATATGACATATCCCGTAAAAGACTTTGGATGAGATTTAAAACAAAACCATTTGAAAGATTGTTCAGACAACCGGGTCTCTGAATGTATTGCCCAGGGCACTCTGCACATCTTTAAAAGGAGGTGATTAAAGTCCTTATGGGAAGATGTTCCTCCCTGGTTCTAAATTTTAGAGCTGCAGGGACATTCTTCTATCCCTGAAATTCACACTACAGCAGCTGATCAGATAAACACCAAAATCTTTATATAAACTACGGTTCTTTTAGCTGCTTAATAGGACTTTTGGTTACTGCTATTCCAAGCTCTCACCTCCCAGGACAAATGCCAGGTTTCAAGCTATGCCCACAGGTTGGACAACCAGCTCTAACATTTCTTGACCAATGCTCAGGACTGAAGGAGAATATTCCATGGTAAACAGCAGAGGTCCATCAGGGAGCCAGAAGGTGAAAATGAAAATTCCTACCCCCAAAATTTTAGAACTTGAATGATTCAGAGCAGCGACCAGAGCTCCTGGAGGCAGGTAAGAGTCAGGCTGAAGTAACTAAAAAAAGAAGTCACTAAAGGTAAGCCCAGGGATATGCTAGAAGAACCAGTATACAAGGTTACCCCTGGAAATACTAGGGAAACATCCGAGAATCTGGAAACCAGAACCTTCCAGTACCTTGACCACAATTATTTTGGAAAATGGACAAGCATCATCCTCACTGAATGATTTCCTTTAAGCTTGCTTTTCTCATGACCAGTTTCCAATCCAAAGCCTGGTGCCCATGTTTCTGGCTAGTGGAGCCTGGTTCCACACTTGTACCAAGGAGCTGCATAAAGTTATTGACTTGTTGTGCAGCAAACTCACTGTTGAACAACCACCCCAGGCTGGGTAGGTTCACCATCCATTCTCACAGGTGAAAAGACAACTTTGGAGTCTTTGGTAGATTTTTACAGGCCTTCAAACTGAATCAGGGGACAGACCAGCTTTCTCTCTCAGCACTTCTCTGGTGTTCTCTAACTCAGGGCAACACCACCTTTTATTCTTCAGCCCTCAGCACAGATGTCCATATTTACACATGCACAAGCCAGTGATCACTGGGCCCAGGTGTCCATAATAACAGACACATGTATCTGCTCCCAAACCTGCAGGTGACAGCTGTGGAGGCTAGCAGTGAGAGGGTGGAAAAAGCTTGATTTTTTAACTCATTTACCCTTTACTTTCTTTCAGGAGCAAGTCTGTCCAAAGGTGTGGGTAGCCAGAAAGAATGACACACTTTTCTTATATCTACTGATTTACAGTGATGTGTATTTTATGTGTAGAGTAGCTGGGGTCTGGCCCTGTGTGAGCACGACAAGGTCTACAAAAACTCTAAAAACTGGAGACCAGTCTTCGCTGAACCGTGTGAATAGAGTGGAGAGTATTCCCCAAGGTTATGGTCTGAAGAGCAAGCGCCCCATAACTGCCAACCTTTCAGGGAAACAGGGAGTAGAGGGCCCTGCCTACAGGAGCCAGTCTTATCAAGCCAAGATAACCGTGTGATGACATGTGAATGAACCAGAAGGGGTAGCCCAGTAATTTCAGCACTCCCATCAACACTCACACTTCACCTCCAACCGGCTCTCATTTCCTTTTCTGGATTTTCACCAGTCACTTTTCACGTAAGACTCAAACTTCTATCTCATTCATTTTCCAAGAGCAGAAACCCCCTCAGAATTACACTCTTAACCACAGACTGCTACATCGATAAAATATCCCTGCCATTATTTTTGAAAGGCAATGCCTTCTATACTAGCATGCTTCTTTTTCTGGAAATGATGGTCTCTTTTAAGGGAGCCAGATGGTTCATTCACTCATCAAGCAGGAGAAGGAGTTGAACTTGCTGGACTTTGTATGGAATGCCTGCTTCAGGTTTGGAGTAGCAAGAAGACACCAGCAGACACATGCGATTCTTTGTAAAATGCTTGTTTAGTTCTGCAGTGGTGAGAGGACACCATCTTGGAAGCATTTTAGAGCTTTGTAACTGAACATTTACAGACTCGGAGACTCTTGATTTTCTTCTTGTTTGTAAATAAATGTTGTTATTGTTGTTTTGAGTAGTCTTATAATTTTGCATGCGATGGACAAACACAGAGAGTGCTGTCTTTAAGTATCAGTCCTTTCCTTACTAGTTTCGGTGCTCTTTGTACCTGTTTTCACCCTTCGCACCTCCTTAAATTCATTCCCATGGAGTCTCCACAACCCTGGAGCCTCCTTTGCCCTCAGGGCATATCTTCAGTCAGTGACTTTTCTATTTTTCTCATGTGCATCCTCTTCAAGGGGCCACCACCTACAGCATCCCCTGGCCTGAGCTTTACTTTCCAGCCTCCCTTGAAGCCTCCACCCCTCCACCCCCTGTACAGTGTAATCTAAAAATAGAAGTTTCCATGGTCCCTGCCCTACCTGATGAAAGGTAGGAAAGCTGAAGAGGTGGCACATGGAGAAGAGGCATGTGAAGAAGAGGCCATATTTGCTTCCCAGCCTTAGATTGGCACCAGGAACCTGCGGTGCATGAAGGGAGACACTTGGAAGAGATATGGGTGAAGATCCGTGAGGAGGCTGACAACGGCAGCCTTTATCTTGACTTATGTCTTAATTTTGCTCTTTTCCTTCCAGATTTGCCTGCCCCTTCTGCCCCTTTCTTATGGTTCCCTACAAGAAGGTGCCTTAGGTTTCTGACAAGCTTTGGGGCCTCGGTGGTCTTACTTGGCTGGTCATTTACCCACAAGGTGGGTAAATAACTTCAGGTGTTTTATTCTTTTCTTGCATAATAATTATATTAAATTTCTTTTCTGTTGAAGGTCTTACATAGTAAGAGTTCTTAAGCAGCATATAGCACTGCAGGTTTGGGGGTCCATGGTTCCCCTCAGTCTGCCAACAAACTGTTGTGTCATGTGACTACAGCTCAGACACAGGTTTTAGTTCTTTAAAGGAAAAAGGCTGGAATGAGGGACAGATCTGAGTGCCATCCACATTGGACGGCCCTTTACCTACTACTTTACATACTAAGGTGAGCGTGACACCCCTGTCCAGCTTGCAGTCAGTGGCCACTGCTTTCTGAGCAAATGTTGGGCAGCAAAGCACAAGAATTCCCAGTGCTCAAATACTTGCAAGAAAATTAGAGGAATTCTGCTTGTGTGTTCTCCAGGATCATGGAGGAGGTTCACAGGGAGGAGCTGCGTCTCAGTCTGCCTCAGCCCCTTCCTTTCCCTGATGTCAGTGAGTTCCAGCCAGGCTCTGAATCAGAACAAGATCTCTGAAGGCTGCAGAACTGGCCTGAGAGAAGCCTTGGAAACTAACCCCCACCCCACCCGTCTTCACTAGAACAGAGCAGGTGGCGCCTGGCTCCAACTCTGAAGACCAAGCCGCCGACCTCAGGGAGAAAATGAAGTGGCTTCTTTGGAGGAGAGGCGCCTGTGAGGTGACTGCCTAGGGCAGCTGTTGGAGCAGGGCCTCTGGCTATCCGAGAGTCTGGTTAGTGAAAGAAGAGGCTTAAGTCAGGGGCTCTTCTTCTCGAGAAAATGAAGGCAATAACTCAACACCAAGAAAATAAATTAGCCAATGAAAAGAATGGGTGGGAAAGCTAAATTGCACTTCTCCAATGAAGACACACAGATAGCCACAGGCACAGGGAAAGATGCTCATCTTTACTTGTCAGGGAAAATCAAATCAAAACCTACCACCTTAAGCCTATCAGAACAGCCCATGTCAAAAAGATAGTGTATAGGTGTTAGTAAGAAGGTAGAGAAGGAGCTCTCACACACTGCTGGTGGGAGGTATACTGGTCTAGCCACTATAGAAAGGAGTATGAAGGGTTCTCAAAAGATTAAAAATGGTTCCGCCCCACGATCCAGTAACTCCACACCTACATATCCATTGAAAAAATACAAAAACACTAATTCAAAGAAATGTATGCATGCCTATGTTCATTGCAACATGATTTATAATAATAAGGTTATAGGAAGGAACTAAGTGCCACATGATAGATGAGAAGATGCATATATGTACACACACACACATACATACCGCTGACATGCTTAGCTATAAAAGAAATGAACTCTTGTCATTTGCCATACCATGAACAGAACTGAGAATGAGTGAATCAAGTCAGAAGAAGAATGTCAAACACTGATTATTTCATCCACTGATAAACTATATGTATACATATTTTTTTTTTTTTGAGATCAGGTCTCGCTATTTTTGCCTGTGGAACCGCCGGCTCTCGTTGCCTGGGGTACCATAGATTCAAGCAATCCCCAGCCTCAGCTTCCCAGGTAGCTGGGATTACAGGCACACGCCACCTCACCCAGCTATTTTTTTGGAACTAGGTCTCGCTATGGGCCTCAGGCGGGGCTCAAACCGCGATCCCTAGCCCTGGCCGCTTCATAGACTGAAGCTTACAGGCATGAGCCACCGTGCCTGGCCCTCATCCACTGATAAACTATAAAGAAACAAGACAAAGTAACAGACAAAATTTGACCAATAAAATCCTAGAAATCTGACTACAGAGAACTGACTACCAGAGGGGGTGCGCAAAGGTTGGGGGCGTAGCGAGGAGGGGCCCCAGTGACTATGGTGAGGACTGTAGGTGCCCTGGTGGTGGGTGTGATATGGTCACATCACCTGAAGAGATATGCATCTGCAATCCTAAATCATTTACAGGGTTGTAAACTGTTACTTCTACAAAAGTAACTGTTTTTAAAAGATAAAGATAACAACCAACCTGAGAAATCAAATGAATCTATGCATATAATTCCATAGAGAAGACTATAGGACACTACGTGATCTTCACTCCTCCCCAAAGCTCTAAGAGGGGGTTCTAGAATGACACCATTTTGAAGATGAGCATGTCAGGTCAAGAGGTCTGTGCTCAGGTTTGCCTTAACCACGATGGCCTTCCTCTTCACAACCGCTGAGCCCTCAGACACCTATCCAGTCTCAGGAGGATCTAGGCTTCACCTTAGAACAGAAAGGGAACCACCACAGCTCTGAACCTGAGGACCGCTGGCAGGAAACCAATGTTGCCAGGTTTTTCAAAGCCTTGAAACCATCCCCTCAGCCACAGAGCTCACCTTAGAGGGTGCCCTACAGGAACTGGTCACCCTGGATGGGTCAGAAACAGTTGGGGATGTCCCTAAAGGGGCCCCTGAGGAAAGAGGGAGCAGCTGACTCTATAGTCTGTGAAGATGAAGTTGGAGGAAATAAACAAGTCATTTTGTTCCTGTGCTCAAGCTCACGTGCCCTGACCCAGGGCCAGCAGGGACAGTCCTCAGAATTCGGTGACTAATCAGATGATGGGGCGAGAAACACACCCCTGTCTGCAGAGTCCAAGCACTTGCACCGGGAATCCAGAAATAAGCTGTCACCATAGAGGCGTGTGCCCTCTGGAAATAATTTCCAGAACATGTTTCGTAATCTAAGGCCCGGACGCCACGAGCCAGACAGGAAAGGTCAAACACAGCCCCTCATCTCCAGCCATACATTCCCTGCTCAAAGCTGGCCAGGGCCACCCTGTCCCATGCCACTGCCTCCGGGAAGCCAGTTGCCTGGTTCAGTGCTGCCCTGTTGCTGAAGGGAGCACTCTCCCATCCTACCTGTGACAGTCTGGTGTCACTGTCACTGTCAGATTGACAAGTCATTTGTTCACTAGACTTGTAGCTGTCAAACAATTACTGGTCCCAGATTCTTCAGTATCAAATATGCCTAAATTGAATGACATGCTTTAAAATAACTTTTCTTTTTCAAGCAAAGTTTTCAAATGAACAGATAGGAATTCTGCCTTAGGGAAGTGCAATTTAAATGTTTTCAAATGTGATATGTAAGACTAGCTTATTTATATTCTTGGATGCCTTTTGATTAGCATTGGCTGTGGGCGAGACTATAGATGATCAGTGGGTAGATTTTCCAAACCTACCCCGTTTTTTGATAGAGATATTCAACCTGCAGCTTTCCTCTACCAGCCTAGGCCCCCAGCCGGTTTATCAACACAACAGGCTTTTTCTCCTGGGCTAGTGATCTCCAAGTACCAGTGCATTTTAAGCATGGCTAAGTGTCCTAAGAGCACATCAATGACCTCATGGTGCTTGTTTATTCAGCAGTCATTTATAAATCAATAACTGATGAAATGGAGAGGACAAAGCGTACCTCCCAGAGAGCAGAGAACTTGTGAGGCTTGACTCAGGGATGAGATTCTTGTTGCTATCACTCAAAAGATACAGATTAGTTCTAAACCACAAATTCACCATGGAAACAATTACTAGGGAAAGGATCTTAACACCGAGGACCTGAAACCCTGACTCCAGTTCCTACAGGAAATTCTCACACAGATGGTGAATGATTGACTTGTCCCTGGAAGAAGATCAAATGCAGGGAAGCATTAGGCTTGTTAATAAGTAATGGGGAACTAACTGCCGGTTTTTTAAACAAGGGAAAGACAGGAAAAAGGTGAGCAGGTGCCTATTCAGAAAGTGTGGGTGCTGGTCACTCTGCAGCCACCAGTTCATCCTCCTGAAGCAACAGAGAGAAGGGCTGCAGACATTTCCAGTTTTGGTTTAACTATCCATGCTGGGTCTATTGGAGGGGGAAATTGAGAAGTAGAGCAAGTAGTTAGCAGGAGTAACTGGGAACTAAAGAGGAAAAGCTGCAATCTGGTCATGTGACAAGTAAACGCGCAATGATTATGTGACATTGCTATATGGACAGATTCCAAGAAAAATCCCATCACCTTGGGCCCTGTCCCATCTGCAGCTGACATGTATGAAGACATGTGGTCATAACAGCACTTGGTTTTTTCATATTTCATCAGGGAAAACAAGCTGCTTTCATCTCACACATGACTTGTCCTTAAAAACACAGATATAAGCCAACTCAAAATGAATAAGAAACCTTAACATAAGACTTGAAACCATAAAATATGTAGAAGAAAACATATGTAGAAGAAAACCCCATGATGTATAGTGCAAAAACATCTTGCAGGACACATCTATACATGCAAAGAAAACAAAGGAAAACATAAACAGCTGGGACTACATCAAACAAAAAAAGCCTCTGTACTGCAAAAGTGACAATAATCCAAACCAGAGACTCCCAATTGAATTAGAAAAAAAATTTGCACTCCATACGACTGTGATGGGACTGTTATCAAAAATTCATAAAGGACTCATATGGTTCATCAACAAAAACGAAGCAAAAGTCAGGTCAAAATAGGCAAAAGAACTTAAAAGACACTTTACCAAAGAGGAAATACAAATGGCCAACAGGCATAAATGCTCAATCTCACTAATAGTCAGGGAAATGTAAATCAAAATCACAACAAGATAGCACCTTAAACCAATAAGGATGGCCCACATGAAAACAACAGATAACAAGTGCTGATGAGGATCCAGAGAAAAAAGGAACACTCTTACACTGCTGGCAGGAATGCAAACTGGTCCAGCCACTATGGAAAGCTGCATGGAAGACACTCAAACTACTGGAAATGGAACTACCATTTGATCTAGCAATCCACTATTGGGAATCTATCCAAAGGACACAAAACACTAATCCTAATCCAAAAAGACACGCCGCCTACGTTTATTGCAGCACTATTTACAATAGCCAGGGTTTGGAAACAACCCAAATGTCCCAAAACAGACAAAAATGATCAAAAAGTTGTGGTATATTTATACAATGTAATATTATTTAGCAATCAAAAAAGATAAACTTTTATCATTTACAGTAATGTGGATGGAGCTAGAAGGAATCATGCTAGAGGAAATAAGCCAGGAAGAAAAAGAGAAAAACTGGTTTGTTTCACTTATCTGTGGGATATAGTGAAAACAAACAAAAGGACAAGAAAAAGTTAAAACTAACAAACTGACAACAGAACTAAAACATACAGTAAGGGAGGGAGGGAGAAATCAGGGAAGGGATGAGCGTTTAAGACATCAAGACAACAGTTCATGGGTGACATGGTGGTGGGAGAACCCCAGGGAATACAACAGTGTAAAATTATATATGTAAACAATAAAAAATAAAAATAAAAAACCACAGATATAAAGAAGTACTCAAGTCCAATGAATCTATATGCCTGAGGCTGAACAGCAACTCCAAGACAGATTTTATTCCTGTTCCCAAAGAAGAGGGATCTGGGGAGGCAATGGTGTGATTTTATTATTTATTATTTTATTAAATCCCAACTAGACTGGTTTGTATAGGGGGCGCTATATTCTATAGCAGAGGGTGGAAACCTGTGAGGATTTTTAAATTCACACCACTGAGATACGATTTAGAAAAAGTGTTAAGCCCTTAACATATAAAATCTGGTGAGTCTGGTCAGATGTGAACACCTGTGAGATGAGCAGCAAGACAGAGCATTTACAATGTCTACCTTAAGACATCTGGGCACCCTGCTACCCTCTGCTCTACTTCATCAATGTGGATTAAGGAAGGTGTGAGTCTGAATGGTACTAAGAACTGCACCCCTCCTTCTACCTGAATGCTTTGTGTGTTGGGGATGGATGGGTTGAGGGGGGTAAGGACACATGAATATTTCATTCTGCTCACCTTTCTACCACAGGAGCAGGTGAAGGTTCTTTTCAAAGATAGAAATCAAACCTGGGGGTGGGGGGAAAGTGTATGTTGCCTTAGATTCAATTGACTGGCCATGTTCCAACCTCCCAGCCCTCTTTGGTTTTGTTTTTATTGCAGGTAAACCACCGAAAACCCACCCCCATTCAACTAGCCCCTAAATGAGACTGACAGCTGTTCCTCTTTGCACTATGACCCCCAGAGGGCATCACTTTTGCACAGGTGGTACATTAGTCTCAAAAGTCAAAGGGCTTTTCCATCGTATCAGGTAAAAGAAACACACGTCTCATGGCACATGTGAAAAGCCAGCTTGGTGAGACAGGGGTCTGAGCTGGTTCTGGAATAAGCTGTGAAAATTGATAAGAGCCACACCTGTGGTGTTGGTAGCCAACAAGCCTTTCCTTAACCTGGAGACATGATGATGTTCTCCTAGGTTCCTTCTACGAATTTCACAGACTCAGATTTATAGCAGATTTATGTGAGGCCTATGCTTGAAGTTCCTTTGAGTTAACATTTGTAGGGAGCGTCTAGGGTAAATGAGTTGTCAGGCCTTTTCCACCCTTAGTCTCTGTGATCAGTACCTATGGTATTGTGGTCACCCCATGATTGTGTATATGCCTGGCCGACTGGGTGGTGCATGTGTGAGTGGGCACATCTGGGCCTGGGAAGAAAGGCTAAAAGGGTGGCATCAACTTGAGGCTGGAGAGAAAGCACAGGAGAGGAGAGAGGCAAACACAGTAAAGAGAGATGGGAAGAAAACAACAGAGTGAGAAAGTGGCCACAGAGAGAACGTGAAGATTCCTGGGTATTGGGGGCAGGGGGGAGGGACCACCTGCCTCCTGGCCCTCCTGGCACTGGCTTGTCCTGCCTGGTGTGTATGTGTGTCTGGTCTGTCTGGTGTGTGACTTGCATTACAGCTGGCATCACCAAAAGTATGCTTGCACTACAGACTGCAAGGTACGTGTGTTCATATGTGGACACATGACATTCCTGGCATCCCTTATTTGTGAGTTGCCTTGGGGCCATGTGGAAAGTCAGTCACCACACATGTATGGGTCTACTTCTAGACTGTTCCCCTGATCCACTTGCCATATGGTCTTGATCTCCAAGTATTAAAAATAAGCCTATTCACTTTAACCAGTAAGAGAACTGAAGTCTAAGGGTTGAACAGATTTGTTCAAAGTCCAAATTTTCTTCCACTGGTGCCAACATATCTAAGATTTATTTATTTTTTACATGTTAGGAGAAAATTCATGCAAATAACAAATCAGTTGCTATGACGGAGATCAACATGTTTTTATTGAAACTACATCTCAAAGAAAATAAAATAAAAACTAGGCTCACTTTTGTGATAAAAGCAAGGTATAAAACCCATGATTAAAAAAACAAGTTTTTAACTTGTGTAAAGGAACACATTTCAAACCACAAAAGCAAAACTGATCTCACAGGACCTGCCAGCCCTTCAGGGTCAAGGTTCATTTCTGCCCAGTCCAGGTTCACCCCCCACAATGGGCTCTGACCATCCTTGCTGACATCAATGCTCTGTCTGCTTCCTTCTTCTTGTTTTCAAATCCAGGCTCAAATTACCTAGTTACCAATTAAGAGGCTATGTTCTAGAAAAGAAAATACACACTGTTAGATATGGAATGCGGCAGAACGTCCAGGCAAGCTTAGTGGCTTTGAGCTGACATCTTCCCTCTTATCCCTTTGGGTCAATGTACTTAACCAAGCTCTGGTGTTTCTTGTCTTGAAAATAGGACTAATGCGTCTGCCTCATGTAATCGTCTTGAGACTGAATCACATAATTGAATAAAACTGGAAACATTTAGCTCAGTGCCTGGCAAATATTAAGCACTAATAGATGACAAACATGCACAGTTTAGTGTCTCCTCCTCCTCCAGGGGGCTCCTCCTTTGTTCCTTGCTATCCTCCATGCTTCCTACCAGTACCTCCATTCCCAGGAGCCTCCAAGCTGCTTTGGTTCCTGGAATTGTTCCAGTGCCTGGCCCCTGGTAGTTCTTGCTCTCAGCTACTCTGTGTTACCCCTAGTCCAAACAAGGGTCTCTCCTTTATGGAAACTACATTGTACTGTTTCTGTGTGTTGCTACCAAAGATGCCTTCACAGAAAAACAGGTAAGTCAATGCCTCCAGAATCCTGCTTCCCCTTACCCATGATGCTGTTCTTCCCAGTTGCAGGGCGCACCATCACCCAAGAGGACCAGGGCAACAGGGCTGGACACTATTTGAGTGGAGCTAGAAACCTCTCTCTCTCTCTACAAGAAACTGTGGAAGTCCAATTTTCACAGGTTAGAAAAAGGCAAAACAATTAGGTCCAATGATCAAAATTCCCAGGGGAAAACCATCAGTAAAGAGAAAACTTCCTTTGGTGGGTGTTACCCCACTTCACCAACTTTGAAACGTCTCACTCTTAAGACAATTCAACTTCTGAAAAGAGGTCTGCTGTTAGAAGGAACACACTACCTCAAAGCATAGATCAAATATGTAGGTTAAATAGGAGATACAACTATAATGGATGACTGAAAAAAACAGAATACAATAATGTGCTAGAGTTCAATGCACACCAGACTACAGCTTTCAAGTGTGAATCAGCATTCACAAAACAAAGGTGACTGTACCCAAATATTCCTCCTCTACCCTCCCCTTCTTTGTTTAAAAATCATCATTTCAATGAGCAAAGTCAAATCAAACTAAATATAACCAAGAACTTCCTCCCCTTGACGCATGATGGCCAATGAAAATTTTTTCTGATGATGTAACAACCGCTATTTTTATTCTTGTTGCATTGACCCTCTCCTTTCCTGTAGTGTAGATGACAGTGGGGTCTCTCTGGCACCCTTTGCAAAGAGAACCACCACAGCTTTGTGCCTGGTACTGTATAACTTTCCTATTACTTCTACCACCTCTGTGACATTGGGGGCCTTCTCCCTCATTCCAACATCAAGAGAAACATGATAAAATCTGCACAGTAGAACACTTGATACACAGCGGATGGTTACCAGTATGGGGAAAATGGAGCCTCTGATTAGATTTAGGACCCCGACAGAGAAGGTGGACCCAAAGTTTTAATAGGAATCTAAAATAGCTACTCTGCTATGGTCTTATGACAGCCACAGAAATCAGTCTCCTTTACTCAGTGAACAAACAAAATGACTGACATGACAAAAGATTTCATCCCTTTTACGGAGATCACAAGAAATTCAAGTGCAGAATTTCAAAATCAGGCTCAAGATAAGAGTTCTTTTATGCAGGCAAATCACAGCTGGATGAATGCCTAAACAGGTAATAGGAGAATCAAGTTTCTTCTAAAAATTAAAGTTACGTTTTTAATTCATTCTACATCCATTTCCAATCACACCATTGCAGAACAGAGAATAAATGTGGCACTGTTGTGAATTTTGTTCAACACTCATCAGTGTTACCAACACTTTGTTCCTTGAACAAGGACAGAGAGAATTTGATTTATGATCCAAAGGCTAACCCATAACAGCAATTTTAGGCCACAGAAGAACAGGACTGATTTTGCAAAACAACATAACTGGTTTTTCCAAGTTCCCCTTTTACCATGTACAATGAGATCCTTTTAACAATACAGGGGCATACAATATATTTGGTGCTCTAAGAGCATATTTACTAAGTTTTTCAGTTCTGACTACATGAATACACAAAAATATGCCACCACCATAATGTTCCATTTTCCAATGATTTCATATTCCATAATTATTATTGGGAATGATTGTTCTGGGTTTTGAAAGACAGAAGGATATAAGGTATTGAAAAAATTCCTTAAAACTAGTGCTAGGTAAAAGTACTCTTTATCGCAAAAATTCAAAAAGCATCTATAAAATACTTAGGCTCAGAAAAAAATATAAGTAGCCATTCTCAATAAGTGGGGAGACTGAATTTATAAGTTTATATCCCATAAAGCAAAAAGAACGTATGTACAAATTATCAAAAAAATTGTTTTTCCTAAGAGCGCTGAAAGGCACTGAATAGAGAATGAAACCAGTATAGCTATATGAAAAGTATCTTAACACAGCAATAAAAAAAAGTATCTTAACACACCGGGCACGGTGGCTCGTGCTTGTAAGCTTCAGCCTATGAAGCGGCCGGGGCCAGGGATCGCGGTTCGAGTCCCGCCTGGGGCCCGTAGTGAGACCTGGTTCCAAAAAAACAGCTGGGCGTGGTGGCGCACACCTGTAATCCCAGCTACCTGGGAAGCTGAGGCTGGGGATGGCTTGAGTCCGTGGTACCCCGGGCAAC
>PVHY01029294.1:0-14419 GCA_004024945.1 Uropsilus gracilis | reverse complement strand
ATATATTGACAGCTATTTAAGGACCTACCTCAGGTGGACCATTTGCATGTTTTGAGCATGGTATTATGAAGCATTAAGCAAAGTCAAAAGAAGTTTGCAGGGAACATGTGTTCCTACCATCTAGATCCTTCCGTTAACATTTTACTTGCCTATCACCTGTCAGTATGTCTGTCATTCATGTATGTAATTGTTAGTGCATTTCAAGAACTTTCCTGAACTACCATGGAAGCTAATTTGTTTCCTAGACCATAGTTCGAGTTGGCAAGAGAGGAGGTGATGAGAGTCAGGCAGTGACCAGGTAGAGCTCTGTTTCTACTTCACACGGAGGATGTCAATAAGTCACCATGTCTTGCTAATATTCCTTTGATTTTACTATTACGTGCACATTTAGTCTTTTGATAAAGAATCCTCAGTTGCCAACTGTCTCTGTGGTACAATGCTGCATGTGTTGACAGTTGCCTACAAATCGCTTAGTGTTGTTCCCCACGAGACTTAACCTTCTGTGTCTTTTCTGGCTAGGAGTAGCCCATCGAAGCCAGAGCAGTGAAGGCGTCAGTTCTCTCAGCAGCTCGCCCTCCAATAGCCTTGAAACGCAGTCTCAGTCTCTCTCACGCTCCCAGAGCATGGATATCGACGGTGTCTCGTGTGAGAAAAGGTAAAGTGAAACCCCTTTTCCAATAAGCTGTTTTACTAATGGAGAGGAAGACATCCATTCACTTCAGTCCAGTCCAGAGACTAGTCTAGAGACCCATGACAGTCCATAGCAAATTAGAGCTCAATTGACGACATTTAAAGGTCTTTGTATTATTCTGAAATGTTTTTATGCCTTTTGTTTCTGGTGTTGAAATGCCTTTTGTGAAGTCATGGTGTGGGTGGTGAAAAATGTGTTCTGTTTTATTTTTTAATGTCTGTATTTCGTATCAAAGTTGGCAAGCATTTGCCAATCCCTAAACCTTTCTTCAAAATTCTAGTTGTGATTGAAATGGAAAGTTTGGAAAGGTTCAGACAGGTAAGCCTTGTATGCTGAGCACTGCACTAGGATCAGGAACCCTCCCGCAGAGCCTTCTTGTGCATGAGTATGCCTAGTTGGGCTTAAGAGGGGCTGAGGCGTCCGTTCCTTCTGCTATGCTCTCAGACAGCCCTCTTGTTCAGTACAGGGACTGGACAGGTAAGTAGTTCGTATGTATGTTATAATGTGGACAAGCTTGAGAAGCACCAGTTAGTACAGAGCTTCAGCACTTGGCTGGACTGGGCTGAGGATTAGGAGCAGAGATCATCCTCTCTTAAACAAGAACTAAGGAGTTCCCTCTCCGGGCTAAAAATAAAGAAGGAAAAAAACTCACTTCATAGAGTAAAAATAATTGGGTTCTTATTGTTGCTCCAGGTGGATGTGTCTTAACAGTCAAGTCAAATCTGAGATTGAAGGCCAGTAGTGACTTTCACGTAGGTTTAGGGCCTCGGTTTACACTATTGGTAGAATCAAGAGAAGCCTTAACCTTCTATCATATCCAGCAGAAGCAAGCACAGAGCACCAAATCTTCAGAGAACTTCCTTAGGAAAATCTCTAAGAAATAGTGACTGATAGTTAGAAATGACAAACACACTAGGGAGAGCCACCATGAGTGAGAATCTGCATAAGCAGTAACAGCAAAATTTTTCACCTGGAGATTTGAGGGTTTTGGAATTACCCACCCAGAGTACAGAGCCATCAGATGTAGCATATACATGTCTTAGTAAATTAGAAAAGGAATAGAAGACACAAATAAGGAACAATTGATTATAAAACAAGCAAATTTGAAAAGAATCACATAGAATTTCTAGACGTGAAAAGATAATTTGAATCGAAAGCTTCATCTTAAATGTGAAATAGGATGAGATATAACTGAAGAGAAAATCAACGAACTGAATGATAGCACTGAAGAAATAACCCAGAATGCACCACAAAGGGAAAAACACATTAGAAATATGCAAAATGTTTAGGGATATAGAGGACACAGAGCTAATATATATCTAAAGAGAAGTATCAAAGAGAGAATGGTTTTATCCTCTACTAGGTTGGAAGTGATTATCAAAAAGATACATGGTTGAGAATTTTTTTGGAGTTGCTAAGTTCATAAATGGTCAAATTCAGGAAGCCTAGCAACTCACAAGAAGACAAGATTAAACAAGGAAAATAATGTATCTAGATATTTTGTAGTAAAATTGCAGAAACTAAAGACAAGGTCTTTTAAAGCAGCCAAAGAAAAAAAGATAAATTATCTTTTATTATCTACAAAGTTATCTACAAAAGAACAACAGCTGTCTTGATATAGGTGCCAAATGGTGATGGAACAATAGCATTAAATGCTTACGTTGAAAAGAAAGAAAAAAGGTAACTTTTAACAGCAACTACTTAAGAGACAGGTTGAAATAAAGAAATTTACAAAGAAAACAACAACAAAAGCCCAACCTGATTATCTGTCACCCATCAGAAGGTCCCAACTTTCAACCAACAAAGAAAAATGAATCTAGGACTTGTGTCTGGGATGCAAGAAGAAAAGAAAAGTGAAAAAAATCTGAACAAACATCAAACATGTAAACAAATACCAGTGGTTTAAGATAATAATGGGGGTGAAATAACATCAGGGGAGTGGTTAAAGTCATCAGAGTTCTAAAGTCAGAATGGGGCCCATTAGAGAAACTGAGGTCCTTGGACTACTTGGGGGACAGTGAAGATACCAGCTGGCTTTTGGTTGTTTCATTTAGAATACAAGTGAATTTCATTTTCAAAGGAATAGGAGTACCACTTCCAAACTAGTAAAGGGAAAGTATAGACCAGGGTGGGGAGGTGGGAAGATTTAAGTCAGTTCAGAGAAAGGGAAAAAGGAAACACAACCTTTAAAAATAGAACAAGCCAGGCGTGGTGGCACGTGTCTGTAATTCCAGCACTGGGAGGCTGAGGCCAGGGATCGCTTGAGTCCGTGGGCTCAAGAACAACCCTGGGCAATATAGCAAGACCTGGTCTCTAAAAAAACAGCCAGGCATGGAGGCAGGCACCTTGTAATCCCAGCACTGGGAGGCTGAGGCCAGGCATCACTTGAGTTTGCAGGTTCGAGACTGCCCCAGCAACATAGCGAGACCTAGTCTCAAAATAAACAAACAAACAAACAAACACATACATACGTACATACATACATACATACCATAAAAACAGAACAAGCAACATGGATAAGGTGGTAGAAGGAGATCTAAATCTGAGTCACAGCAAATCGAGTGAAAAGGCACCAGGTGGGTGAGAAACAACAGGCCCCACTTTGTCGTTGCTTAGGGAAAGCAGCCCCGGACCAGGGGGAAAGAAGGTGCGAAGTGAAAGGAAAGGAGAAGCTAGGCCAGGCGCACACATGGAGATCGGAGTCGATGTTCTAATAGATCAGAAGGTGCAGAGAGGCTGGGCACGGTGGCTCGTGCCTGTAAGCTTCAGCCTATGAAGCGGCCGGGGCTAGGGATCGCGGTTCGAGTCCCGCCGGGGGCCCGTAGCGAGACCTAGTCCCAAAAAAACAGCTGGGCGTGGTGGCGTGGGCCTGTCATCCCAGCTACCTGGGAAGCTGAGGCTGGGGATGGCTTCAGTCTGTGGTACCCCGGGCAATGAGAGTCTGCGGTTCCACGGGCAAAAATAGCGAGACCTGGTCTCAAAAAAAAAAACAAAACAACAACAAAAAACAACAGAAGGTGCAGAGTGTTACAAGAGCTTCGTATAGTGATACATTTTACTGGTGGCTTGTGCATTTCCTAAATAATAGACCACCAGCCAGCAATAACAGATAGGAGAGTTCTGGGAGAAATCAAGGCCTGCGCACTCATAATGAGAAGTTTGACAAAGCAGGACATTTTCAGCCGTTGGCAGAAGAAGAATCACTGCCACTTGCATGGGACACGTCAACCCACACACTGACAAGTGTGATCTGGTTGAAGGAGGTAAAGCTTTGCTGTTTATACTCAGGGAATCCACGTTCTTTTCTGATTCCTTCCCACCGGCTGAAAAGGCTCAGGAGTCTGGAGCCCACAAGACCATGTTTTCTGCTGTTGCGTGAAATAATTAATGCAGGAAAAAAAGCTTAAAAAATATCCTCAGGCACTTGGAGGTTTTGAAAATAGAGCGTGCTGCTTCGGACCAGTCAAAGAAGTCAGAACGGAAACTTGCCACAGCAGGACATGCAGATCAGGGAGCCCATGTCACAGCTACGTGAGTCGTCCTTGGAGAATAGGCTGAGACTCTGTGATATGCAGAAAATGACCAAGAGGATGGAAATGTCAGGACTGAAAATCCTCCTCTTGGAACCCCACCATTAGGGTGGGGTGCCCTCCCTTGTCTTTGCCACAGCACGTCTCAGGGAGACCCCCCGTGGTCCAGGTGGAAAAGCCTGCATTCTGCACCACCTTGTCTCTGCTCAGTTTTCTTTTTCAACTCTCTCTGGTGACGGTTATTGTCGGTCACCCTTTCCACTCTGTGCAAGCTCCCTGGCAGGGCAGTTTTTATCTTTCACTGGCATCACTGACTGCTAGGACGACCTGCTCAGAAGGGGCACTCTGGAACATTTGTTCCTGGAAGAGGAAATTTCATGAAAAATGTATACATGCAAAGTGCAGAAAACTTGGAAAACTCTCCCAAAACTGACTCAAGAAGCGAGAGCCCACATCATCCAAAATCATGAAACAAGTTGAATCAAGTTTTACAAAAATTTCCAAAGAAAGCATCCTGCTGCCCGTGCATGGTGGCGCATGCCTGTAGGTGGCAGCCTAGGAAGCCATGGCTGGGGCCAGGGATTGTGGTTCGAATCCCGCTGGGGGCACGTAGCAAGACCTAGTCCCAAAAATATATAGCTGGGTGTGGTGGCGTGGCCTGTAATCCCAGTTACCTGGGAAGCTGAGGCTGGAGATCGTTTGAGTCCGTGGTACCCCGGGCAGTGTGAACCTGTGGTTCCACAGGCAAAAGTAGTGAGACCTAGTCTCAAAAAGAAAAAATAGAAACCGTCCTGCTCAGTGGTTGTGTAGGTAGTTGCACTCTTCAGACTTGCACACATTTCCCCAGATAATTAAAAAGAGTAGGAATTACTTAGTGACTTAATTTATAAGACGAATAGAGCCTTAATATCAGAACCAGACAAGAATAATTATAGAAGAAAAGTAGTTGCATGATAATCTTACTTACCAAACTATTTACCAAAATTTTTAAGTTATCAACGAGTCAAATACTGGTAGCACCTTAAAAAACAATAGTACAACTCATCTGTGACGCTAGAGGCAGGAAAATTGTCACTGGGCTAACAGTCACTGGTTGCAACAGGGCCTTTCTGGGGCTGCGCACGGTGGTACGTGCCTTTAATCCCAGCCTACGGAGCTGGGAATTGCTTGAGTCCATGGGTTCGAAATCTGCCTGGGGAAGAATAGCGAGACCGGTCTCAAAAAATAGCTGGGCGTGGTGGTGCACGCTTGTAATCCCAGCTACTTGGGAAGCTGAAGCTGGGCATGGCTTGAGTCCGTGGTACCCCGGGCAACGTGAGCCTGCAGTTCCCCAGGCAACAAAGTGAGACCTAGTCTCAAAAACAAAAACAGGGCCTTTCAGGGTGCTGGTAGTGCCCCATTGTTTGATGTGAGCTTGTTTACCTTGTGGAGGTCAGCCGTACACAGATGACACGTCTACGCACAGTTCTGTACAAGCACTGAGAAATCAAGCTAGAAATAACAACTAATGTGAATAAAAGTAACCCCACCTACCATGATTCACTCGAGTCTCTCTCAGGAGCATAAGGGTCTTTAGCACCACCAAATCTGTAAATGTTGCTCCCCACATTTTGTGCTAAAGATAAAAGTCTTGTAATCTTACCAGTTGGAAAAGTTTGATCAAATTCTACATCAATTCATGATAAAAAAAATCCTAGCAGGCCAGAAACAGGAATGAGCATCCTTAAATCAACAGTGTGGCAGAGATAGAGTCCACAAACACTCCTTATACTCCCCTGTTTCAGTCTTCTTTGTACTTAGGGGGGATTAGTTCTGTCCAGTAGACTGTGAGTGGACATGACACGCGTCACTTCTAGGTGAAGGCAGTTGAGCCGATGTTCCTCCTCCATCCCTCTCTTCTCTTGCTCCAGTGACCTTGGAGGCTGTGTATTGCAGATGGCATAGATTAAAGATGGAGTAAGGATGCTTCACTCTCATCAGATTTTGCGTAAGCAAGAAATACACCCTTATAGTGTTAAGCCTCTAAGATTGCAGTTGTGTGTGTTCCCACAGCATAGTCTCTTATATGGAATAGTATGACATTTCCCAAAAAAGAAAAACAGAAAAGGGTAGCAACTCAAAGTCAGTGGTGAAAAGATAGAAACTCTTTAAAATCAAGAATAGGAGCAAGGATGTCTATTTCTGCTTCTGTTCTGCATGGGCCACTACCCAACACAGTAAAACAAGTAAGAGTTGCAGTAGAAGAAACGCAACATTAGACAGGTGTGGTGGCACATGCCTGTAACCCCAGCTACTTGGGAGGCTGGGGCTAGGGATCACTTGAGTTCTCGGGTTCGGCACTACCCTGGGCAACATAGTGAGACCTAGTCTCATTTAAAAAAAAAAAAAAAAAAATCACATTATTAGTTGGAATGAAATGTTGACTTACCCTGTCAACTATATAAGTAGACTGATCTCAAATCAGTGATGTTACTATGTACTGACAACAAAAATTAGAAAGCATTTTTCTTAAAAAAGGTACCATTCAATGGCTGGGCACGGTGGCACATGCCTGTAAGCGGCAGCCTATGAAGCCATGGCAGGAATTGGGGATCATGGTTCAAGTCCCGCCTGGGGCAACATAGCGAGACCTAGTTCCCAAAAAATAGCTGGGCGTGGTGGTGTGCCCTGTAATCCCAGCTACCTGGGAAGCTGAGGCTGGGGATGGCTTGAGTCTGTGGTACCCCGGTCAATGTGGTATCATAGGCAAAGCAGCGAGACCTAGTCTCAAAAAAAAAAAAAAAAAAAGTACCATTCATAATGTCATTTTAAAAATATATGGTACTGAGACATAAATTTAGCAGTATAAGATTTTAGTGGAGAAAATTATAAAAGTTTACCAGAAGATCTTAAAGAAGGTCTAAATACTTGGTGAGAAATACCATGTCCATGGATAGGCTCAGTGACATATTGATGACATTTCTCCCCAATTGTTCTCAGAGTTAATAAAGTTTAGTCACAATCTGCACAGAATTTTTAAGGAGCTCGTCAACGCATTCTTAAGTGCATATGGAAGAGCACAGGGCCAGGATACTCTAAGTAAAGCAAGGTGGAGGTGCTGACCTCACAGATCTGAGACATATTGTGAATTTTTAGTAAAAAAATAGTGTGGTGTTGGCTCAGGAACAGAAAGATTATCTTTTGCAACAGAAATGAGAATCTGGAATATACCCACACATAGATGAAAGTTGAGTGGATAAGTTAGATGATTTCATGTTATGTAAAAAGGATAGACTTTCCAATGTATGGTACAGGGGCAGTTGCTTACTTCATATGGGGGAAGACAGTAATATATGCTTAGCCAGATTTTATAAACTAGCTCTAGTTGATGGTAGATTCCTTAAAAATAGTATTACAGAAAACTTTCTTTTTTTTCAAAAGTGAGCCTTTAAGAAAATGACAACTTGGGGAAAATACTTAAACAAGTATGATGACATGTTTCTACCCTAATTATGAGGAACAAGTAAAAATTAGTGAAAAAAAGAAACTTATTGTTTTGCTTTCCTGATTAATTTTGACTGCTATTTTATTACCTCCTTTACCAGCTGAACAATGACATTGGGTGCTTTTATAAAAGGTGAAAAATGTATTTATCTTTTGTGCTTAAAGCATGTCCCAGGTGGACGTGGATTCAGGAATTGAAAATATGGAGGTCGATGAAAATGATCGAAGAGAAAAAAGGAGCCTCAGCGATAAGGTTGGTAAGAGATGAAGCTCTTGCTTCTGTTTTTAGAACAGGTAACAGAAACAAGTAAATTCTAGTTCCTGTTGTCTATTTAAGAGCCAGCTACCCTACATCACCAAATTCCATGCAGTGGATTTTTCCTTTTGAGGAAAAAATGAGTGGCCTAAATTAATTTTATTAGTGGGCCTCTAACTCAGTCCTTTTAACCAATAAAATGCTTCAGTTATCTTTGTTTTAGGCCCGTGTTTATATCAGTTAATAGAATTTGTAATCGGAATTAATTTGGAGCTAATTGCTTCAGCAAGTAGGTCACCTGCATCCTTGGTAGTATTCTGAGGAAAATGGCTGGGAACCAAAGCAGAGAAAGTGTAGAATCCAGTCATAAGATGCTTTTTGAAAACTTGAGGCCTTTCTATGCTGTCACCGGACCGGTTGTCACCGGACCGGTTGCCTACATTGAGAGAAAGGGTTTCCTTGTGTGTGTCATGGGGTGGGGCTGGTGTCAGCACACACGACACTCATGTCGAGTGGGTGACTTGTGCTAGCACCATACGACTGGGTCGTTAGAACCAGAACGGTAGCCTCCCTGTGGGTGACTCTTCTGTCCAGCTCTCTCCTGTTTACGAAGACCTTTCATGTAGATATTCTATCTGAGATGGAAAGTAGTGAGAATGTCAAGTCGTGGAATAATCCCGGGAGGACAGGGAATCACACACCTAGAATTTAATATGGTCCAGTGGCTTCTGAAAAGTAAGGGTAAGCCAGATGGATCTCTGACCACACGGCTACCCTGCTGGCCGCGCCCGTGCTCCCTGCGCACACAAGATGGTGTGGCGAGCACACAAGCCCTACTCGCTTTGCTCTGGGTGGTGCAACAAGTTTAGTTTCTCCCAAATCGGCGGGTGAATAGTTAACATGGACTTCTGGGGTGCCCCTGTGAGTGGAAGAATTAAATCAGGAGTAAGTATTTCTGTTGAAATCCTACTCAGACTTCCTACACTCGAAATTAACCCGACTCTTCTTCCTCACAAGGAGCCTCCATCCGGTGCTGAAGTGTCTGAGGAACAGGCCTTACAGCTGGTCTGTAAGATCTTCCGCGTCTCCTGGAAGGACCGGGACAGAGATGTCATCTTCCTCTCCTCTCTTTCTGCGCAGTTTAAACAGAACCCAAAAGAAGGTAGGAGTCTGGCCTACTGTCTGGTTTCCGAGCACTTTTGAAGGATTTGCTGTCTCGCTGTTTCCCCATCCACCCTGCCTTGCCGTATTGGGGTATATCTTTGTTTATAGGGTTTTCAAACGAACGCACTACTGGCTGGCCACTTTCCACCAATCTTACTGCTTAAAAAAATGATTTTTTTTAACTAGATTTTTTACTATTATTTACTGTTTTTTTGTTTTTTTTTTTACTAGATCCTTTACTCTTTCTAGAAAACCATGTAAATAATAGTCTCCATCTTGTCATAGTGGGAACTTTTTCTTTGTAGTAAGATGGTGCTGAGAAAAAGCTTTGGTTCTCTCATCCAGCTGAAGTGCTGGGTGGTCTCCAGGGAGCCTGAGGTAGGCTCTGCCTGCTCTGTACCTGCTTCCCGAGCCTGCCAGGTTCTGTGCACACAACAGAGTGAATCTGGCTAAATGGCCCAGCAAGACGATGTACTGATACGTCGCTGTTTCCAGGATTCTCTTGGCGAGACCACGCCCACCACACTTAAAACCAAGTAGTAGAACACCTGGCCGCACCCAGCTTCCTAGGACACTGTCACTTCACACTGGTTCTTTGGAATGGGGGGAGGTAGGGCCGTACTGCTGGTATGTTCTCTGACCTAATAGAGCTTCCCGGTGGCAGGGGTTTGATAGTGTGCCTAGGGACGTGCCTTGCCTTAAATGTCTGTCTCTCCGTGTGTTTTAAGTGAAAACAGTGAATATTTGGGGGCTCGCCTTTTGTTTCCCTGTGGCGCCTGCCTTCCAGGGCAGCAAAAGTCCCCGTGTTCTGCTTGGGGACCTCCGCTTCCACTTTGGCAGCCATCTTGCCAGCTGGGTCTTCAGAGGGCCCAGCCTTCACCCATTCCAGAGCCCTCCACTTGTTGTTATTCTTCCTTTTTCACTTTTTCTTTTATTTTTTTTGAGACCAGGTCTCCCTGTGTTGCCCGGGGTAGTCTCAGACGAGATCGGGCGCGTTCAGGGTGGTATAGCCGTAGACTGCCCGGGATAGGCTCAAACCCGCGTACTCAAGCAATCCCAGGCCTCTTGCCTCCCAGCACTTGGATTATAGGCGTGCGCCACCACACCTGGCTTATTCTTTCTTTTTTAAAAGTGTGGCTGAGAGGCCCACCTGGCGCCACAAAGCTATGTGGAGAAGGATGGCTGGAGACTAGAGGACAGAAGCGTCGTAGATGCGTGGATACTTGCCCTGGGCCTGATTCGGAGCGGCCCTCTGGCCAGTAGCTTGGCTCTGGGCTGACGCTAGAAATTAAGATGCTCAGGTCTGTCTTGCCGACAGCGCGCGGCTGTTTTTTAAGACTCAAACTGGGTAAGGTTGGCGGGGGTTAGGGCTCTCGCTTATGTAATGATAGTTAAAGCCTGTCCAGAGCTTGTCCAGCATCGCTAGGGAGCTGCAGGGAGCAAAAGGAAACTGGAAGTTAGATGGCCATGATGCCAGACACGTCAGAGACGTTCTGAGCCATGTCACTGACAGTCTGAAGAGCACGCGTAGACTCAGCACCTGGCTGCTTCCCGTCCGGGAAAGCTCCAGCCAGGAGCCGTTTCTTCCACGGGCGGCATCTGTGTCGGAGGACCAGAAGCGCCTCTCGGCCCGGCTCTCGCTGGCTGCACCTTGGTTCTTGTTATATATTTGTTTTTGCATAAATTCTGTGTTTTGCTCACAATCACGGTCCCTGCACAGTTTGCGAGGCAGTGTTGGGGTGTCCCCCCCCCCTCGGCCCAGTCTCCCTCATCCAGCATCTTACCCTACCGCTGTGCGTTTGCCCACGCGCAGAAGCTGCTGCGAGCTGTGCTCCATCCGTGCGGTTTGCTCTGACTTCGCCGGGTGTCCCCTCGTGGATTCCCGTGTCCAGCGTCCAGCCCGCCCGGGCACCTCCCTGGCTGCATCTGGCGGGAGCAGGCGCGACGAGCCTCGCGTGCGTTAACCTCTGCTTCGCTCTGCCCTCCCTGCAGTCTTCTCTGACTTCAAGGACTTGATCGGCCAGATCTTGATGGAAGTGCTCATGATGTCCACTCAGACGCGAGACGAGAACCCGTTCGCCAGCCTGACCGCCACATCCCAGCCCATCGCAGCGGCGGCTCGGTCACCGGACAGAAACCTGCTGCTCAACACCGGCTCCAACCCCGGCACCAGCCCCATGTTCTGCAGCACGGGCGCCTTCGGGGCCGGCTCGCTGTCCAGGTCGGTGTGGCTCCTCCGCACGCCGGGCGGGTGGGCAGGGCGCGGTGGCGTGTGGGGGGGAGGGGCGTTCCATTCTCCGGCCAGTGTCGTGCGGGTCACACAGCACTCGTCACGTTTGGGGGCACGGATGCAGGCGTAGGGGAGCGGGGGTGGGGGGAGCGTGTGCTGTTCCGGATGGGTCTCTGGCCGTCCATGTTGTGTTATTAGTAAGCTGCATCTGGTCTGCTGTTCTGTGGGGAGAGCTTTGTCCTGTGGTCAGGGTGGAGCCGCTGCTGTAGAAGACACTTGATGAGCATCTGGAAGGCTGTGCAGTTAGCCCGTAGCGGTCTGCCCCGTTTAACCAGACTGTTCTTTAGAAGCTTGATGTTTCTCGCTCTAGTTATTTGCCTCAAGTTTCCCTTCAATTTTCTCTTCTCTCTTCCTTCCACCGCTTCAGCCTCTATGAAACGAGCCCAGCGCCCTCTGCGAGTGTCTGGAGCTCTGTGCCCGTGACGAGCCCGGCGTTCGCCTCCCCTTCCCATGCAGCCAGCCAGGTGGCTGTGCCTTCCCTGTCCCTCGGTCCCCACAGCGGGGCTCCCGGGACTACCGCTGGCAGCCAGCCCCCTTCGCCACGGTATCGCCCCTACACGGTCATCCCCCCCTGGGGGTCTTCCGCGTCCCCCATGCCCCATTCCGCAGCTCCCTCCATCCCCGCCCTTGCTGGTAGCCCCCCAGCAGCACCATCCAGCTCCAGAGCGAGAGCCGCCGGCATGGGGCCTCCCCTCCAGTCTGCCCCGCCTGGGGCCGCGGGACGCCGGCCCTCCCTGAGGATCTCTCCTAGGTACTCACTCAGCGGGAGCGCTGGTGTGTGCTTGCAGCGCAGGGCAAGGTGGCTCACGTGCTGGGAGGACTGTCGTGTGGTGCTGACCTGGGTGCACGTGGTTTTCCGTCTGGGGGTTACTGTGTGTCCGGCTGGGCGGTAGTGCGCCCCCGAGCCCAAGTCCTGCCTGGCTTTGGGGATGGCAGGAAGGATGGGCTGCTCTGCCGTGGGTTCCTTTCTGTCCCCCCTCACTCCTCTTGCCCGCACAACACACAGAGGAGGAAATAGATGCGTGTTTAGAAGTCTCGTTCGCATCACTCCTCAGACAGATGAGCCTCAGAAACAGTTTGGTTCGTGCTTGAGAGTTGGGGCTCCTGGAGCCACCTTTAGGCTTTCCACCCTGACCCCTCCCCCCAACCCTTGTATCCACCCAGTGGCAGCGGGAGCAAACCTGGGCCTGGTGTTGTTCCCTGGGGTCCCTGGGGTGGCCCAGGGTCCGCCCTGGCCCCGACTCCAGTCTCTTAGAAAGGAGCACTGTCGGAACCCCGGGAGTCCTGTGCCCCTCCCTCAGGTGCCCCCAATCTCTGTGGCTTAGGTGGGTCATGCCTGTGTGTCTGCAGATAGTGCGTTAGCAGGAGATCGAGCTGGGAGGGCAGCAGCTCCCAGCAGCTCCCCCCTCGCCTTCCTGCGTCCCTGATGACCGTTTCTGCTTCTGTTGCGGTAGTGTGTACGACAGCCCTTTCTCCTTCCTCTTCTTCGCACTTTCTGGGGACAGTAGTGATGAAGATGAAGAGGAAGATGATGATGGTGGTGATGAAGGTGGTGGTGGTGATGAGTTTTCTTGTATCCAGTTTGGGTCCAGGTATCTGAGGAATGGAGTCTCACCCTGCATGCGCCCGGGTGCTTAGGAGCTAACCCATCGGCCCTAACAAGGAGTGTGCTTTGCATCGAGCAGAGTGGAGTGCGGTGAGGCGCCTGGAAGCCAGGTTGTGAGAGCCTGGCATGCACGAGCATCAGGGCCTTCGCATGGGGCAGGGCCGCACACAGGGGCGTGCTCATGGGCGCTGCCTGTGATGATCGGAGGAGAACGTCTAGAGAACGTCAGCGAGAACAGGCCAGAGACTGGAGATCAGTCAGCCGTCCACTCCCCCACCCTAGGACCTAAGTGCAGGCCCCACGTGAGCTCCATTGTGAGCCCCGTGTTCCGGGGGGCTGGCGCTTGAATGGCGACTGGGCCATCTAGGGGAAGTGCCAGGGCCAGAGCGCCTCACTTACCACTTTAACCTGTGGGTCACCTGCTTGACCCTGGAAGCGGGACTCTCCGTCCCGGCAGCCTGCGAAGTGGCAGCAGGGACTGAGGCCTGGTTGGTGACCCCAAGGGCCGGCCACCAGGGGTTTCTGAGTGCCTCTGAGCGAGACAGCCGCACAGCACTCTTCCTCCGGCCCGCTGACTCAGTGCCTTGCAGGTTCGCTCTTCAGTGGACGTCTGCTCCGGGCCGAGGTGGTGTCTGTGCCCAGCGCGGCTCGGAAACAGCTGTGGCCGTAAACAGGCCGGGACCACGGGGCCGCCTTGCTAAGCGCAGCGTCCGGAAGCGGCCCTGGGGTCATGCGGAGGGAGGGAGGTGGGGCGGTCAGGACGAGGCCGAGCCTGGCTCCGGAGGGCCGCTTGTTGTGTCCGTGCGGCAGTTTCGAGTGAATTTCCCCAAGGTCTGTGTCTGCGCCGGGTAGCTCGATCCTGGCGCGAGGCCTACCTTTCCCACCCCTAATACAAACCCCATGCCGGTCCCTTGGGCGTCCTGGGCGGGCTATTCGAGTGAAAGCGTAGCTGTCCAGATTCGTAGTTTTATCCAGAGATCTCCAAAGACGCAGAAGGGCGGGTGAGAATACGCACTCTGCGTACACGGGAGAAACTGGTGCTTGCTCTTAAGGTCGGGTGAGGATGAGGTGGCCGAGAACCTTGCTGATTTGAACAAATAAATGACTTTTTCTTTCCCTCCTTCGTTCAATCTTCCCCAGACTTTGTTTGCTTCAAAGTGAACAATTTGACCCCCACTTCCTGCCTGCTGACATCAGCGCCGCAACGAACATTTGGCGGGAGGAGACGCCCGTCTCCTCTAGGCCTGCCCGTGCAGCCCAGCACGCTGCAGGTCTTTCTGGAAGTGGTTGGGACGCGCAGTCCCGCAGTCCTAGGTTTCTTCTTTGTGTCGGCAGTGAGGATTAGTGTAAGAAAGGCAAGACTTCCTGAGATCATGTCTTGACGTCCTCTGTGAAAAGC
>PVHY01029293.1:0-14426 GCA_004024945.1 Uropsilus gracilis | reverse complement strand
CCCCCCCCTGGCTAGGGGGTCCGGGGCGCCCGAGCTTCTGCCTGGGCCGCGGGCGGCCGCCATCACCCGCTGGCGGACGGGGCTTATTCATCTGCTCTTCTTTTAAGTAGTTTTTATTCTACGGAGTTTTTCCTTGACCCTATTTTCTGTGTTCACACACACTGTCTATGACTTTAGCCATCTTCTCTTTGCTTCCTAAATACATTTTTTCCCCTTTGTTTCATACCACAACCATCCAAAGCTTGGCAAAGCCAGAAATTTAGATGCAATTGTAGTAAATTTGTAAATATCTTTCTTTTCCTACTTAAGCCAAGTATCAGGTTCCATTGATCAAGCCTTCTGGTTACTGCTTGTACATACCCTTACTTAATTTCTTCCTTCATCTCAGTATCCCTCATTTATTCTGTTTTATTTATGTTCTTAATCAGTGCATTGTTGTAAGGTAGGGCCTCATTTTCTTTTGTTTTGGCTGTTCCTGAAGCCTCCCTAAGGCAAACTTAAGATGCATTCTTTCTTCACTGTATTTTAATTCAAAATAATAATAATTCATTATAGAAATTACCGTATCTGTAACCACTCACCCCCAGAACCAACACAGTGACTGTTAAGTAGTAATTTCATCTTCATTGGCAGTTGAATTACTGCTGAGTGAGGAAATAAATGGGTTAGTGACTACATAAAATAATTAAAGATCCCAAGTTATGCTGTTCTGGCCAAGAATAAGCATAGTCTCTGGGATAAGGTTAATGTGATTTCATAGACTATAAATAACATATTTGAAATAAAACTTTGTGCGGTGATCTTCAGAAGAAAATAAATTTTAAAATATTATCCTGATTACAAAAAATTCATTGTAGAAAATAATGTACAGTTATAGTACAAAGAGGAAGAAATGTCACTTTTTAATCCCTCAGCTAGAAATAGTCTATCAGCATTTTGTATGTTCTGCTTTTCTGTGCATACCCCCCCCCACTCATTAGATCATAATTATTACTTTAACATCTGCTTTTCTCAATGACATCTGTTGTTTTATGGAACTATTACAAATTTTTTACATGACAGAGACCTTGCCTCCAGGTACCTTTATAGCTTAGTTTGAAGGACTGTCATAAATAATATGAAGAGCCCTTTGAAACATGTAGACACTAGAGTAAGAATTTAAATCTGTCTGGCTAGGGACAGGGCGGGGTATACATCATCAGACATTTTGTGGAGGAGCTAATACTTGAACCTTGAAGTTAGGCTCTAGACAGATACGAAGAAGAGAACTGAACAAAAAAACCCCAAACCACAAAAAAATAAGTATTAAACTTCAGCAGCAATAAAGGGAAAGTTATGCCCAAATTTGACTTGGCATATGAGATCCTTAGCATTCAGTAGTTGGTATTTTGCCAACCTTTAGTTTATACTTGAGAATTGATCTAATTTGATTTTTGATGGACTTTGTGAGAAAGGGATGTGGAAAGTGGAGTGATGAGTATGACTACAGTATTCCTTGCATCCTTCCTTTGAAAAGGGGGCTTAGAGGAGTTAAATAGAAACTAAGGTAAATCATTAAAATTATCTCCATTAGGGAGAAGGGAGGGGGAACCTATATTTCCATAATACAAACAATATTGAAAACCAACATTACCACAACTAAAAAGAAAAGGCAAACTTTTTAACAAGAAAAATAGCTTGGTTTTAAATTGTCCTAATGATTCATTTGATTAATAAGCCCTCTTAAATGGAGATAGGATCTTACAGTAATTAGAAATCTTGGGTTTGTTGCATTATACATGATAATCCTTTTAATCCTTTTGTTTTTTAGCTCAAGGAGAAATTGAAGCCATAGTAGTGCCTGCTTGCTTAGCTTTCCTGTTGATCACCCTTTTGGGAGTATTGTTCTGCTTTAATAAGCGAGACCTGTAAGTACTTTTATTCATATTTTTGCTCCCTACCACACCCCCTGTTATTGAATTATTTAATTTTATAAAAAGTTATAAACTATGTAATGTATAAAACATATAATTTAATAAGTTGTATCAGAAACTGTCTGTTTTTCAGTGATTATCCCATCTTATGTTCTCACCAGTAATGTGAGTTCCAGCTGTTTTATATCACCATCACTTTGTACTACCAGGCTTTACCTCAGGTCACTCATTTTTCACTAATGCAGTCTCATTGTGGTTTTATTTATTTATTTTTAAATTTATTTATTAAAATCAACAACCTCGGTAAATGGTTCTTGGGATACCTCCCCCTCTCTCCTTCCTCTGGTGCCCCCTCCATTCTCTCAAGCCCCATTCTTTGTTGTTTACTAGTCTGTGCTAAGTCCATTAGTCTCTTTCCTGTGGCAGTGTTCTTTCATTGGGTGAGGGACTGTGTTGTTGGGACCAGGCGAACCTTTCTGGTAGGTTTTCAGTCTTAAGATTGCTTTGGGCAGCCAGTCTATATTTATTTGTGGTCTGTCCATGCTTTCTCATTGGAGGCTGTCTTCTCCAATCCTATCTCTATTGTTCTGCTGCTTTATCTTACGGTTCTGGGAGTCACGGTTAGTCATCCCGTGTCAGTGTTGGTGATGCAGTTTCTCTGTGGATTCGTGAGTGGCCATTGTAGATCATCTCCTCTGTCTCACTTTGCAGCCCCGCTGTGGGGCTGATACCCCCAGTTCTTGACCCTCCTCTCTCCCATAGTATAGGGAGGGGTGCCTTGGTCTCCTAAAAGGCATCTCTGAAATGAAGTCTTGGGTCTTCCAGGTCTGGGGAGCATGTAGGTGCACCTCCTGACACTGTGTTTCCATATTTGTTTCTCCTGTCTCACATGCACTGGTTCTCTCAATTGTCCATCTGTTTTGTCCAGCTCAGGTTTGTGGGCTGGATTTTTACCTGGTCCCTTGCCCATTCTATGATGGAGTTTGTATTATGTATGTTCTTCCTCCTCCTGAAGATTAGCTGGAGAGTGAAATGGAAGGGGCATCCCCCCCACACTCCTGCACACCAGTACCTCCCTGCGTGGGGTGTGGGGCCCGGATAACTGAGGATGCACCCTCCCAAACTCCCCCTGGGACGAGGGCTAGAGGAAACATGCACTGGCTGATCCAGGCTGCAGATGGCCACCCCATGCAACAACCGTCCGCTGGTGGATGGGGCTAAGACCCTACCTGTCCCCCCTCCCAGACTCTCCAGGCTCTGGGGGGGCTTATCCAAGGGTCGTTGCTGCCTTTGCTTCCTGCTGGCAAGGGAGCTCCGACAACCTAGAACCCTGGGAAGGCAAGCAGCTTGCTCAGGCTGCTTGCTGGCAGGTGGGGCCTAAGTCCCGCCCTGCCCCCACACTGGCTCCTACATTCTGGTTTTAAATTCCATTTTCTGGATAACTAGCTTCACTGCCATTTAGTTATCTGTTTTGATATATCTGTTGAAATCTTTTGACCAGTTTTAAATTGAATTGTCATGTTAAGTGTTGAACTATAAGTTCTTACATTCTAGTTAGAATGTTTGTTAAATATGTTTCGCAAATATGTGTGTGATTTGCATTTTTGTTTTCTTTTTTTTTTTTTTTTTTGAGACTAGGTCTCGCTATTTTTGCCCATGGAACCGCAGCCTCTCGTTGCCCGAGGCACCACAGACTCAAGCAATCCCCAGCCTCAGCTTCCCAGGTAGCTGGGATTACAGGCATGCACCACCACACCCAGCTATTTTTTTGGAACTAGGTCTCACCACGGGCCCCAGGCGGGACTCGAACCGCGATCCCTAACCCCGGCCGCTTCATAGGCTGAAGCTTACAGGCACGAGCCACCGTGCCTGGCTTCATTTTTGTTTTCTTAACCATGAATTTAAAAAAGCATTTTCTTTTTGTCTTAATAGTTCTTGCATTTTATACCCTGCTTAAGAAATCTTAACCTAATCTACATTCACAAATATTTTTTTCATGTTTTCCTCTATGTTTATTTTCTCTTGTGATCATTGTCAAGTTTTTGTGCATGGTGTGAAGTCAGAGACAAAGTTCATTTCCCCTCATCCTATCTAATCATCCCAGCATCATTTATTGAAAAGATATTCATTATCTTTTAATTTCCTGGGTATATCCATTGTCCATATAGGTTTAGATCTGTTTGAGTCCATGGATGGGTGTTTATTCATGTCAGTATCACTGTCTTGATTACTATGGCTCAGTAGTAAGCTTTGAGGGCAGGTAGTGGAATTCTTCCAATTTGTTCTTTTATAAAATTACCTTGACGAGGTTCCTTGATAACCAATTTCCTATTTTCAACAATTTTTATTGGAATTTGACTTAATCTATAGATCAGTTGAGGGAGAAATGCATCTGAACATGAGTTTAGGGGTTATGAATCTTTCAGTCCATGAATATAAAATAACTGCTTCTGCATTTTTTTATAATTTTTTCAGCTTTCAGTTGCTAGATTTTTTATGTTGTGATGGAATTCTAAAATAACTTCTAATCACTTCTAGTATATAGAAATGTAATTGATTTTTTAAATTTCACATATTTTGATACCTTAATTTAATAAGCTTTAGATATCTTGAGTTTGTTTGGTAATTTTCATACAATATTGGTGACATTTGTATGGTTGTCGTTCTCCTTAAGCATGACCCTCCCTTCCATTTTGTACCCCTATCTCCCTTCTTCACTCCTCCTTTTCTCCTTCCCTCCCCCTCCCCCGGTCACGCCAATGCCTTCTGCTGCGAGTCACTGGTCCATGTTTGGCCCTCTAGTCTTCTCTTTTTTTTTTTTTTTTTTCCTGGAACAATGTCCTTTTTTCCTGAGTGGAGACTTGCACTCTTGGGCAACAACAGACTATACTGCTCAAATCTCCAGGAGTAACTAAAGTGAAAAAATAATCAGGCCGAGCACATCAGGAACTCAACAGGCAGATGCGTGGTGTAGTTCTCCAGGATCCTTTTTGGTGTCTGTCATGTAGTGCTTCTTGTGTGCCATATAGTTCTAATATCTTGGTTTGGAAGCCCAACTCCTGGTCACTGGCATTGGAGGCATTCCCTGCTGGGGACAGACTTCCCCAGGTGTTGGGTCCAGCTTTCTCATGTTAGCAGTTCTGCCATGAGGTCAAAGCCACATCTCTGTGGCTTTCTTCCCCTGTTGATTGTGCAATGTGAGGTGCCCTCCTTTACCAAAACTGTCGACCGGGTTTGGTTCCCCAGCCCAGAGACGATGCCCATAAAAATCTGACAGGTCACTGCAATCACTGGTCTCACAATCTTTTCTCAGTAGTTCCAAATACGCTGCTTGTCCTACCCAGGTGGTGAGTATTATCCAGAGTCATTATTACTTCCTTTCCTCTCCATTATATCTGCAGCTGGAGAGACAGGTTTTTTTCATTCCTAGTGCCAATCTGATTGAAGTTGGAGTAAACCAAAAGGGGGACTCCCCCAAGCCCACACCTCAGCATAGGTGCCCAACCCCAACCCCCAGCCACATGGAAGCAGAGGCCAGCTTCCCCAGCCTGAGACCCCAGGGCCATAGGACTCACCCTACCCATCTCCCTTCCCCCACCACCACAAGAAAACAGGGATGTGCTAGAGTTCTTCTCCAAGGTCCTGAGCTATCCAAAAGGCTATCTTGGGATTTCTATGTGCTTAATAGACATACTGCATGCAAGTAAAGATGGTTATTCTAATCCTTTTACTTTTAATTCTTTTTTCCTGTTCTCCTAAGGCTTGTACAGTATTGAATAGAAATAATATCTGACATTTTCCCATCATTCATGATTTTGAATGAAAGTGTTTCTTTGTGTGTAGATGTTGGCTGTAAATTGAGGAAGGTCTCTGAATATTTCTATTTTGCCAAGAGTTTTTGTCCCAAATGTGTTGAATTATGTCAGATATTTTGCATTATCTATTGAGATTTTTCCTTCCATGTATATAAGGAACTTTGATTTTCAGATATTAAACCATCTCACATTCATTGAATTTTGCCAGACTCTAATTTTTGCATCTTATGTGCATGAAATTGATTTCTTTTTTGTGGTGTCTCTGTAGTTTCAGAATTAGTTTACTACTAAGTACCTATATAACTATCTTATGAGGTTACTTCTATTTTCTGATATTATTCATTTAAGAAATAGAATTTTCTCTGGTGGATAGAATTCACAGATGAAGTCAACTAGGCCTGATACTTGCTTTGTTGGAAGATTTCTAATTCTAATTGAAGTTTTCAGTAATTTGCATCCTTCAAGAAATTCACCCTATGATTGATCTTATATTATGTCCAGATCTTATACAAGTCTGGTAGGCTCTCATATGCTTCTCTAACTTTGTGCTGCAAACTTAACTAAGATAAAATACTGAAGTAGGTTTTTGATAAACATCTCATTCATTCGAGTCCCACCAGGGGCATGTAGGGAGACCTAGTCCCCAAAAAATAGCTGGGTGTGATGGTGTGCACCTGTAATCCCAGCTACCTGGGAGGCTGGGGAGGTCTCGAGTCTGTGGTACTCTGGGTAACGTGAGCCTGCAGTTCCATGGACAAAAAATAAGACCTAGTATCCAAAAACAAAAATAAAAATTTGTTAACTGGATTCTGTTTGTTGAGAGACAGTGCATTTTGTGACCTGTTAAAATTTTCATATGGTTTTATATCAGGATTTGATTTCAGATTTTTTTCTACTTTATCATTTTTCTATTGATTATATTTTTTCTTATAGTATACCGCATCATATTGTCCGAGAACCGTCGCTATGATTGATTTCAGAGATGTTTATTGAATACTGATTGACTAGCTTAAAATCCCCATACAGTTTTAACAGTATTTTTCTATTAATTACAAGAAAAATTGGAGGCAAAGATTTTTTGTTTTGTTTTTAAATTGGTTTGATTCTTTAGTGTTTAGACATAGGGAATGTATTCATTGTTTATTGCATGTGTACTTCTACATTCAGCCATATTTATTTTCTCTACAGAATTAAAAAACACATCTGGCCCAATGTTCCAGATCCTTCAAAGAGTCATATTGCCCAGTGGTCTCCTCACACACCTCCCAGGGTAAGATAAAATGCTCCCGAGTTTGTAATGAAAGCCAGGCATATTAGGATACATTTGTACGATTTAACCAAAAGATATATTAGAGAACATTAAGAGATTTTTCAATCAAAATGTAATACCAGCACATTCGAGTTTACTGTAACATGTTCCGATATTCCTAATTCTGTTCAGAAATGATTTTTGGAAACTGACAGTAAGTTCCTTCAATTTTCCTAAAGGGAAAATTATTTGCATTTTATATTAAAATGTGTTTATTGTGTATTTGAGTATTATTTTTCCTAGTGTTTTCATTTTCTACCCAGTTGATCCTAAGCAGCACAGTCTGGGCATGAAATACCATTTGTCCACCATTTGGAAATGGAATTCTGACAGTAATTTGTGTCAGTGATTTAGTGATAGAGATTATCTGAAGTTTCTGATATATTAGCTCTGTAATCGCAAATAAGTTTCTAAATGAATGATTGCCATATGTAATTAACCATTTTTTCTCTCTCAGCATGATTTTAATCCAAAAGACCAAATGTATTCTGATGGCAATTTCACTGATGTCAGTGTTGTGGAAATAGAAGCAAATGCCAAAAAGCCTTTTCCTGAAGATTTGAAATCCATTGACCTATTCAAGAAAGAAAAAATTAGTACCGAGGGACACAGCAGTGGCATTGGAGGCTCTTCATGTATGTCATCTTCTAGGCCAAGCATTTCTAGCAGTGATGAAAATGAATCTGCACAGAACACTGCTAGCACTGTCCAGTATTCCACTGTGGTACACAGTGGCTACAGACACCAAGTTCCATCTGTCCAAGTTTTCTCAAGATCTGAGTCCACCCAGCCCTTGTTAGATTCTGAGGAGCGGCCAGAAGATCTACAATTAGTAGATAGTGTAGATGGCAGCGATGGCATTTTGCCCAGACAACAGTATTTCAAACAAAACTGCAGTCAACATGAAACCAGTCCAGATATTTCACATTTGGAAAGGTCAAAGCAAGTTTCATCTGTCAATGAGGAAGATTTTGTTAGACTTAAACAGCAGCAGATTTCGGATATTTCACAGTCCTGTGGATCTGGACAAGTGAAAATGTTTTCAGAAGTTTCTGCAGCAGATGCTTTTGGTTCAGCTACTGAGGGACAAGGAGAGAGTTTTGAAACAGTTGGGACAGAGGTTGCAATTGATGAAGGAATGCCTAAAAGTTACTTACCACAGACTGTGAGACCAGGTGGCTACATGCCTCAGTGAAAGACTAGTTCCTATTAAAACTTCAGCACCTGGAAAGCAAAATTTTATCTGTAATTTCAGATAAAAATCTTCATTAATTGAAGATGGTCATTTGCCCTTAAGGACAAACATCAGCTGAACTCTCTCTAGGGCTATTTCCATTCCAGAATATCTGGGAGTCAACACACTACATAAATGGACTTCATTCTCTGAATACCTTGATTAATTGATGATGTATTGTTTCAGGATGTTTGCACTGAAGAAAAAAGTTTGTCTGAAATTTATAAAACATTTTGCTATCTGGAAAACAGGATATTTAAATAGGCAGTAATATTTCAGTGACCACAGCTCTACTGGTTTTGATTGAGAACAGTTGTCAAATAAAGCAGCTTCAGGAGAATAATATAAAATAGGAGATCAAGTTCTAGGCCCTCTACTTCAGCTAACAGAGGTCCAGAGGGCATAACTTTGCAAGACTTTGTTGTCTGACAAAAAAAGGGGGGAATCATCTATCCCAACATGTAAAATTACTTATCTTCCTTTTGTAAATGATGCTGCCAGTTACTGGAAATGAAGGACTCTGGAGTTAAACAAGTTGAAAATGTTCATTTTCAGAAACTTGCCTTCTGTTTTAATTGACAAATGGTATGAAGACCCATTTCAAAAACTTAGTGGAGTCCCCAGGTAAGAGTTAGGAATGAATGCTGTCACTATCCTAAGCATTTTTAAAGTCATTTGCCACTAAAAAAGGCAGTTTGTTACCATTTATATGCATAAACAGATTTTAATCTTAAGATTTCAGAGAAGTTGATGAAGCACTTTATGCAATGTCTTTAAAATATGATTTAATGTGATAAGCTTTGTTATTTTTAAGTAGGCCAATACTGAAATTTTCTGGTCAGTGCTTAAAGCAAACTAAGAGGACTTGGGGCAGTACTTACCAAAACAAACCACATCTCCAGAAATGTAAACATCACACACTTAGCAAATACCTTTATTACAGAGGCACTTAATGAAGTGATAGTATTTTAATATCTGCCAGTTTTAAGGTAGGTGAAATTTATTTCTGAACATTATTTGGGAGTATTTCATACTCCAGAGTTGAGTGCTTAACCCCACTTTTGCACTATGCAGTCACCTACCAACCACCTTTGATGTGGAGATAGGGCTAAGATAGGAGCTGAGTAATTTAGAAGAAATTGTCATAAATCATTAGTGGTTGACTATTAACTAGTAAGTTGTTTTTCTGTTACATTTGTTTAAAAAGCTGAATATTAAAAGTTTGCAGTTATTGAACATGGAAAATATATTTACTTTCAAACAACTTACTTTTTAACTCTTATAATCACATTAGATTCCCTCTTATACTATATTTTAGTATTCTTCCATTTATATAAATGTCTTGTACTTTTCTGAGTTCATTTACATGGTCATCTTTATGAGACAAAGTGGAGACTTTAATCTATACAGTCCTGTTTAGGTAGAACCAACAACATGAGATTAGGTGAAAGAATTAAAAGTAGATGAGGAAAATCAGACACAGAGGTCAAGTAGGGAAAAGAGATGCTCAAACTCAACAACACAATATACTGGCACGACCATCACCATTCAGATTGATTGTCAAAAGGTTGGTCCATGATTCAAGTCAGGCCTAGATTTTCTTGTTGTATATCAAGAAATTTATATCTACTACTTTTTATTTCCTCAAAATGAATAGTAATGTTATTGTAATCTACTTAGTAGTCTTTCTCCTAACATAGTTTTGTGACAAATATTCCAGTGTGAGGTGTGTACAAGGGTCAAGGGGGCAGTTATAAAATGTGAACTTAGAATCTAAGAGTCATTTTTAAAAGGACAAATGTAAACATTTTTTGTTAAAACTTGTATACAACATGGTAAAATGAGTGAATATACCCAGACCACACGAGCACTTTCAACATGGATATTAAATGGATCTACTGTGCAAAATTCCATTCAGGAAATAAATGTACGTTTAATCAGTAATATACATCTTTTCCCAAAAAGAGAAAAGCAATCTTGGTACATAAATATAAAATTATTTTCCTAAAGCATGTCTTAGACTGTTTTGATGCATGTAAATTGTATTTTAGGTAGGCAGGGAATGGTTTATTCATGTGAAAATTAGTCCATATATAAATTAGTAGAGCTCTTTAGTATCCAAAAATTTTAAACTAATGCTTAGTACTATTTGTGGATAATACTGGTTTATTATTTCTGATGCATTTACCCTCTTGTAGAATTTTTTAAAAATAAGCATATGTTAACTTGTATTGCTGTTGTAATTGACTATTAGTCAATGGTGTCTGTTATCCTATCCTAAAGGCATAATGCTAAATAACTCCTCAACATAAAGGTTTTACACACAAAGTCATCCAATGACCCCAGCTTACTATGAAGTTAAAGGTTAATGAAGTTCAGATGTGCTTTTAAAACATTAAAGTTGACTTAAAGTGGGACACCTATGATAGCTTTATAAATAGAAATCAAACAAAACTTTGAAGATGTTTTTCTACTCACCTGGTTCAAGTCATGACATAAGTAGTAGGAAAATAATTACACAGAATTCCTTACTAAATACTTTTTCGTTGACATACATTGATCAGTGAACTAAGCGAGAGAAGTTATTATCCACATCATCATTCTCTGGTCTCAAGAACAGCTTCCTTTACCATTTATTTCTATTTAATAATTTTGTTATAGTGGGTAAAATGTCAATATAAGCTACATTAAAAAGTTGACACTTTAAATTTGGGGGAGAGCTTTATATTGTAGATCATGCTAGACATCTGGTGCTCAGGTGCACCTTTCTATAAGTTAATATATAGCCATAAAATGGGAAGATATGTAGGTTTAGCCTAAAATTGGGCATTATTGAAAGCAATTAAGATGAGCAAACTTACCACCTAATTCTTTGATCTGGTGCTTGACAAGCAGTTCCTTCTCAGACTAAAAACAGACTTCAGACTAGGTCGGAACAAAAGTTTCCCAAGCCAGCGTGCTGTCCCTGGGATTGAGCTGTCCTCTCCATCGTCCATGCTAGGAGAATGAGAGTTATTAGAATGACACCCAAGGGAGTGTCACATTGAAAATAAGAAGAGGGCAGCTCAGGATGAGCTCTTCTGTTAGCCCCTTTGCACCAGCGTGTTTAAGGGCATTTTGTAGTCACTGGTTCCTTCAAAGTGATTTAAGAATTGGATGATGAAGTTAAAGTTTAATTTTCATTGTCATGATAATTATTAACTTTCATTATCATGATAGTAGAAATGTACATTAAGGAGTGAGATTGACATTATAGATCTTTTATCCCTAGAACATGCTTTGAGTAACTAGGTATTTCAGACGCTCTTACAGGACTAGTAAAATGTGATGTCAGAAAGGGATATTTTAAAGGTGGATATTTGAATTTCAGTTTTAATGTGTATGTATTTTGAAGAATATACTCTTAAAATGTGTTATTTGGGAGTGCTACAATATATAGTCATTAGCATTAGGTATGTCCCTTGTTTAGTATGTCCTAGCTGTATCCCATTTACTTGTACATGCAGTCCTTTCAAGTTGTCTGTTTCTCCCCTCCCAAATCTAACTTCATAGAAGGCTTGTCTAGAGTACTGCATGTATTTTTACATTTTCAGTGACTTGCACGTGCTAATTGTAACCAGTTTTTATGTTGACATAACTCTAAAATGTTCTTATAATATCAGATATTAATCTTAAAATATCTAATCCTTTAAGTAAATTTAATAAATTCTTGTTCAAATTTTTTTCTGTGTAAACGTAACCACATCACTACAGGTAACATTTGAGGTAAAAGTATGTTTCACTAATGATTGGTTTTATGTAGAGACTTCATGAGGTCCTGTGTTTTTTTTATAATGCTCATTTAGCATAACAGGATTTGAGAAAATATATCACCTTGGCTTTAACAACAGAATGAACTTGAAGATGACAAATTTACTTACCATGTTTCCCGATGTCCTAAGATAAGAGGCCCAGGATACAACTGGTAAATATACAACCTGTCTTTGTAGGCAATTTGACAACATTTAAGTGAATTAACAAAAAGCTCCCTGGAATTGGTGCTGTAAGCCAAGAAGATCATACTTTCAGTGAATAGACTGCAGGAGTATTAAAGTAAATATGTGCTCAACGGCAGATTCTGACAAGAGGAAGTATAATTCTTCCTCTCTGCAAACAAAGTATGGAAAGGCAGCCAGTCTTCACTCGAGGCTGGTTGTGTGGGTTTGGGCCTTTGCTCTGTCTAGACTCACAAACTCCTGGGCTGCTGGGCTGGCCTGGGAAGGACCTCCAGGAAGATCTACATCCCACACTTAATTGTGACTAGAATTCTCCATATTGCTTAAGAGGGGGATGGGGGCTGTTCCTTCTGGCTACCTACTGGGGGGTCACAGACCAGTAAAGGGGAGGGATGGTGTAAAGCTGAACAGATCCATACCATCTATGCAGTGTGTGATACAGGTCATAAGTATTCGGAAAGTTATGTGGTAAATATCAGTGATTTCCAGAACCACAGGCACAGACTGAACAGCTTATGTTCAGGGCCGTGTGATTGACCAGAGCATAGTGGGCACCAGCTCTCCCCAAGCTCCAGGGCCAGCGCTGCTGTGAGCTGCCACTGCTCTGACTTTTAGCAACCACTTTCCCATGAGAGTGCACATCAGATTCTCAGGCTTTTCTGAGTTTCCCCTCCCCAACTGCTTGCTTCCAAGAACTCCACCTGGAGCCCAGCAAGACCTTAGCACCTCTTCCCACGCACCCTCGCAGAACTAGCTCTGAAGCCAGCCCCCTCTCACCACATGCATTTGCTCTGCAACATCTAATACGGACGGCAATGTGTCCCTCTCCCCTGAGGAGGATGTGTTTTATTTAACACAGAAACCTCTAATGGAATCCTGCAACTGGTGACAGGAAGTAGAGAAGACACCTTTCCTGAGTGCTCAGATCGCCACCACTCAACTGGTGCCACCACCACAGATGTCACAGGGCACCTGCGTGGCCCAGTCTGTTCATTTGGCGCCTGTCCCGGCCGCATCCTGTTACCTGCTCAGGGCAGCGCTGGAAGGACAAAGGCCCTGCTGGCGCCCAGCTGCTGCTCTGCCGTCACCATCCAGACACATTTGCCTTCCTGGCTACATGGTCTTTCCTGGTCCGGCTGTGCTCTTCTTCCCAGCCACAGCCTTGTCTCCAGATAAATCCACTCGAGTTCCCCTAATAGACTGGTTCTCACCTCCCACCCATAATTTCCTCCGAAAACAGTCTCCTGGCCCCAACCCCTGTCTTAGCTGGAAAATTCCTACCTCTTCACCAAGAATAGACTCAAACCTGCTCCTAGGTGAAACATTCCGCTCTCCCCTGGTGAAGGGCCTCTTGCATCCCAAGACCAGACAGGTGCCAGTGTCTACTTCTCTCTAACCTAGGCGCCGACCCCCTGGGAGACAGGACTCTGCAGATGCACCTCCGTGCCTAGCATGATGCTATGTGCTTGGTAATTCTTGTAGGAAGAGATGAGCCGACAAAAGACTTTTTTAGTTTGTTGGAATTTTTTAAGATTTTTAACGTGTGCTGGGGGTTCATTTTACCCAGCATGCTGTGGTGCTACACTGTCTGCACTGTCCTTTTCCACTGCATCTCATAATTCCCACTCCTGGTCCACTCCCACCACCTCCCCTCCCCTAACTGACAGGACAAGTTTCTTTTAAAAGCAAAATATGCACTCAGTCCAAAAAAAAAAAAAAATCAGAGCCAGGATAGTTTTCACATCATCTTGTTCAACCTACTCATCCTGCCCACAAAGAAAACGATCAGATGAGCAAACTCCCCCAATACGGGAGACAGACTCTCAGTTTGGGGGGGTATGACAGAAAAAGGAAGCAAACGTTCCCTCAGTTGTTGCCTGGAAAGAAGATGAAATAAACAATCAGCCTGAGACTTGAACAAATGAGAAAAGGCAGTTGAGTCCAAGCACGAAGCTGAGTTACCTCCACCTTCAGACATATGGCAGCCCCGAATACACAGAGAATAAACCAGTCTCTTAATGAGATCATAAAGTACTATTATAAAAATTATAGACAAGTTGAGTGTGTAAACTTTAGAGGTGGATTAAATAATCCAGCATCTACCTATGGTGCATATGGTACATACTTTTAGCTACACAGGATATAGAAATTTTTTCACTC
>PVHY01029292.1:0-14419 GCA_004024945.1 Uropsilus gracilis | reverse complement strand
TTTCTGATGAGGACCCCCATGAGGACCCTGATCGTGGG
Source organism: Uropsilus gracilis (assembly GCA_004024945.1). Taxonomy (NCBI): domain Eukaryota; kingdom Metazoa; phylum Chordata; class Mammalia; order Eulipotyphla; family Talpidae; genus Uropsilus; species Uropsilus gracilis. The sequence continues at coordinate 14,381 of PVHY01029292.1, read as the reverse complement.
TGGAGGGGTCTATCACTGAGCCTGATGGTCCTGTCCCTTAGCCCCCATCGTGGGCCACTGTGCATCCTCAGGAGCAGCAGCAGGCCCTCTTCCTCCCCTCACCCACCCATCATGTCCCAGAGGAGAGGTCCTGGGGCTTGGACTTCCCTTCACGGTCAGGACAGATGGGGTATCCATGTGGAGAGGACTAGACAGCCTGTCCAGGATGGCAGCCTGGCAAAGACTGACCACCCACTCACCTGATGGCCCCCAGGGCCCTGGCCTCCGAGGATGGTGGGGACTAGCTGGGCAACCTCGGTGATTTAGAAGTGGGAGCTGGGAGCAGAACTGTGTACCTCCCAAGTCTTTGGAGGCACACCCATTCTCACCTCTTCAACCTGTTGGGGGCACCCAGGACTTCACCAGCACTCCTGGCTCATAGTTGAACCATGGTCTTTGTCCAGCTGATGTGTCCCTCCACCCTCCCATGCATGTGTCTACCCAGCTCTGTCACTGGACTCCATCACTGGCCCTGGACCCACACAAATCCCACACAACTTAGCCTTCATGTGCTGGCTCCTCCTCTGAGACCCCATTTCCAAAGGAGCCTCAGTCAGATCTGTAGGTGGGGCTTGGCCTCACTGTCAGGGGCCGCTTCCTGTATCCCCTTGAGCAGTCATCCTCTGCTCTTATAGTCAGCCACTGAGAGGGTGTTCCAGTCCCACAACCGCTGAGGGGACAGGAGATACTGCCAGCCCCCTGCGACTGCAATGGGTGGCCCCGCCAGCCCTGAGCCCTTAGCCCTTAACTAGGACAGCAGGGATTTCTCCCCACAGCCCTGGAGGGCAGCTCTACTCCCCCGCTGACCTCATTTCCAGGCATTCTTGCATGTCCAGAGGCCCCAGCCACACATCAGTTCTGTGCGCAGCCCTGAGCTCCCGTAGGCAGGCAGCCCAGCCCATACCCCATGGCCTAACTTAGCCTGAGCACATTCACCCACCCACACAGAAGGGATGGTGGGGAGGGGTCATGGTGAGACAAAGGGTACCTCAAGGTATGGGATAGGTGACTGTGTTCATGTGGAACTCCATGCACCTGCATGTGCAGAACCTATGTGTGCATGCACGTGCCACGTGCACACAGGTGCACGAGCATAGTTGTGCCTTCATGTGTGTGCACACCCATGGGGCTATGTCCACATGTGCAAGATGATCACGTGTGCACCCACGTGATAAGTCACAACACCCACACATACATGTGTGGCACTGCGCACACATGCACACACATGTGCTACACTGCACACCAGTGTGCGAAAGGTTGTGTGCATACACGTACATACATGTGTGGTGTTGTGCATGCACACACTGCATGTTGTGTATGCACACACTGCATGTTGCACATGTGTCCTATATGCTCATGTGTGCATACGTTCAAAGTGATGTTTGTGTGTATACTGGTGCTTTGCCCATATGTACACAATTGTACCTGTATGTATTGCATTTCATATGTGCAAATGCATGTGCAACCTGGTATTTGCATGCACACCGGTATCTGCAGCGGGCACCTGTCTCTGCCTATTTCTGGCTCTCAAGGCTGGGAGGCAAAGACATGGGTGGGGAGAAGCCTTGTTCTCATGGAGCTTTGAGGGTCCCCTTCCCATGGGGGCCTGGCCTTCCATGCCAAGGAGATGGAGAGCATTAGCCCCAGCCCCTCAGGTCTACCTCTCTCACCATGAGAAGCAGGCTCCTGGGAAGTGACTGGGAGTTGAGGAGTGCTTCCCACTCTCACTCTCCTGGCTCGAAGCAGGGTGACCCAGAATGAGTCTGGTGACAGTCATTGAGCTGGAAGGCGGTTGGGGCTTGTGGGACCTGGTGTCATGCTCAGCCTCTTACTGGGAGGCAGCTGAGAGTCAACCTGCCACATATGGGCAGGTGGGACATCACTGAGGCCCAGGAAGGGGCCAGGCTAATGTCACCATTAGCTGTAGCCCTGGCTTCTCATCTGGCAGCGGGTACCTAGGTCCTAGGGTTCCTTCAGGACTGGTCCTTACTGGGTGGGAGCACTCGAGGGCTCGGGTTCAAGGGTGCCTGAGATTTGGAGTGCTGGGGTGGTGGCTGGGAGACCTGGGCTGAGAGGGAACAGACGTGTGATTTCGGACAGGACCCGGCCCCCTGCCCACCCACCACAAGGTGCTGGGAGGACCAGCTGATGCAGACTAGCTCTCCCTCAAATGTGGCAGCCTGGGGATGGTAACCTGTTCCTGACTGGAGTTCTTGGGGGTCCTGTGGGGACTCAGACTCACGAGCCTCTCCTACAGTGGCTAGAGAAACTTCTGGGTGCTAGCCTGGGTGGGTGAGCAAAGGCATGCAGCTCAACCACACACCTTGAGGCCGCACCCTCATGGGTGAGGCTGGTGGATGTAGGGTCTCCAGGAACCCCTGGCAACATTAACGTCTGCTTCTAGGGGAGCCAAGCAGCCTCAGATAATGGCAGCTGAGTGCTGGTGGTTAAAATAGAGCTGCTTGTGATGCGCTGTCTTTCATGGATGCGCCTTTGGAGTTATGTAAATATTTTTACAACAAACCACAAAAAGCAGTTCCTAAAAATTTAGAAAGTACGATGAAAGGGAAGCGATGTATATCCATCTGGAGCTCAGCACACTTACCAAAAGCGCATCAGAGTGGCTCAAGAAGAGCGCGTGTATGCCTAGGCCCCATGGCTATGCCGGGAGGGCCACACCAGCTGGAGCAGAGCCTCAGGCTTCAGTGCCACCCTGGGGGCTGCTGCCTGGGGCTGGCCACTGTATTGGGGACACCAAGCACCTGTACAAATACTCATCACCTGCATCAGCACAAAAGAAATGCATGTCCACCAACTGTCTCCTGGAAAGAGCGGGAGGGGGCGTCCGGCACCTGGATCTGGAGCCACATTCTGGAGAGGAACAAAATATCTTGAAGAGAAGGGTGACCCCCAGATGAAGAGCAGGCACCAGATGAGAAGAGCTGGGAGTCTTGAGGTGGCAGGGAGCAGTATGAACCCGGCTGACCCGAGACCCAGGTGCAGGCCAGCCCCAGCTTGAGCATGGAGCCAAAAAGCAAGCCCTCCTGCCTTCCACCCTTCCCCCCTCCTGCCTTCCCCCTCCCATGGGGAAGTGAGTCTCCCTTGTAGAGGGGTGGCAGCCAGCAAGCAGGGGCTTGGGTATGAGCGTACCCCTCCATGGCTCCCATTCAGGGTGTCTGAAGGAGCCAATGGCCCCAGTAAGAAGCACATCTTCAATAAAAATAATAGCTGCTAGAGTCTGTGCTTGGGGGTGCTTCCCTGTGCCCTCCAATATCTCTGTGCACCTGTGACCTGACAGCGCAGAGCAGGGTGTCCTGAGGCACGGCAGGGGAATCGGGGCCCCACAGCCCTGAAACACCCACCACAGCCTCTGGTGGACCCCGCAGTGAGAGCTGTAGCAGGTGGGCCACAGGCTGATTGGGGACCTGGGATGCACACCAGGGGTAAGGGTCACAGGAGAGGAAAGGGAACTTGAGGGGAGTAGCTGCAGGCGTGGGAAGGGAAGGAGTGTCTGGGCTAAGGAATCTCATGTAAGTTTGGTGTTTGGGGGAGCAGGACAGGGCTGCTCCTCTATGAATTTTAGGGTCCCCTTTGCAGCAATACAGACTGAAAGATTTAAGGATTAGAAGTGACCTGTTTCAGAAAGCTGGGGCAGAGTGTCCCTGCTATCTTGACGCAGGGGATCTCGTTTGCAGGGTTGTGTCTGTATTTACTCAGCACTAGTGATAAAGCTTGGGATGAGTCTCTCCTGGGTGATGGGTAAACTGGGTGCCAGCATGAAACCCATGTCAGTGCAACCCAGGTGTGGCCCTACGGAGTGGGTCAACGCCTCCCATTGTTATCAGGGGTCCAGACAGAGTATGGTGGCCCAGGGTGTGGGGAGGTGGTGTGGATGGTGGGGCCCAGGCCCAGGCTGGGGGCCTGGTTGGCTTCAGTTTGGGTGGTGCTGCCCAGCCTAGGCAGCCACAAAACAGGAGGCAGCAGACCCTCCCTGAAGGTTGACCCAGTCCCGCCAGGCCCTGAAGTCCAGCCAGAGGTGGTGTTCATCTCTGCACAGCCCTCTATGGGCAGGGGCCCCTAAAGACATGGTTGAGACAGCAGAGCCTGGGCATTGTACCATACTGTCAGGCTCTACCCCTGTCTGGGCTCCTATGCCTCCCCTCAGAGCAACATCCCATGGCCAGGCCTGTGGCATCCTGTGACCCTGTGATTCCACAACCTTGTGGTACCCTGTGACCCCATGACCCCATGACCCTGTGACCCTGCAGTGCCCTGTGACCCCTCTACCCTGCAACCCCATAATCACATGATTCTGCAGCCTTTCGACCCCTGCTGTGTGACCCCCAGCCTGTGGCTTGGACCTGGCAAGGGCTGGTTGTGTCCAGACACAGGGCATTTTGGCCAGCTTTGCTGCGGTCTGCGAAGAGGGCATGCAGGCAAGAGGCAGATGGAAACACTGATTGCCCTGCTCTGTACCACCCTTGGAGCTGCCAGGAGCTGACTCCAGCTCTGTGCTCGGTAAGATGAGTTTTCAGAGCAGCGCTTTCCTTGGTGAGATGCTGTCCTGACTGGGACAGTCCAGCGCGAAGCCCCTGCCTGGAAGTGGTAACTGGCCACCAGGCAGAGAGTGTGTCCATGGGAGATGGACCGGCAATGCCCCTCGTGCCCGGCACCACCCTCCTCTGGAGCATCAAGAGTCCATGCCTACCATGGACTCTCCATGCCGACCATGAACTCTTGATGCCCTGGGGTACTGCAAGCAGCATTGGCCACAGGCAGGGGGAGGGGTGGCCACCATCCTCAGGCCATGAGCCCCAGCAGCTCAGCGAGGTGAACAGGATGCAAGGAGGCAGGGCTCCTGGCCCTGCAGTGGCTGCGCTTGGTGGGCTTAGCAACCCCGGTTCAGGGTCCTACACACACAGGCTGAGCAGACTCCCACCTCAAAGTGCCTGCCCTCAGCCTGAACTACCCTGGTGCCCTCAGGAAGGTGCTCTGAGTGGGACATCTCCAGGACCTGCTGCCCGCACCTGGGGCCTCAGCATGGCCAGTTATTGACTAGCCAGGTTCCCATCAACATCTGCCACATGCCTCCCTTTGACCCCAGTCCCTGACACCCGTACCCACAGCAGGTCTGATGTCCAGGATACCTATGAGGCCAAACCAGTCACCCTGGGGTCACCCAGTATCCTCTGCTCTTTGGGGAAATTGAGGCCCTCGAGGCCTGTGGCGCACCCAATCCTTCCAAACAGTTCCTGGTATTCTGTCCTGAAGAGGGCAGCCTCCCTATGTCCTTGTGGGGCTGTGTGCCCCTATCTCCCTTCAGGGTTGGGGTTCTCACAGCCCAGACTCCATGCCTCAGAGACTCGCCTCATGAAAGTATGTACGCCCCTTTAAGAGAGGACAAAGCTGATGTGGGACATTGGAGGTCATGCCAAGGGCACATGGGAACACAGAAGACCTGAGACAGAGCTCCAGGGCAGGAGGCTGGCCTTGTTGACCCTTGAGGGCCGAGCGGCCACCCCTGCATCCCCTGTGCTCCTCTCCAACACGGGCATGTGGGAGCTCCTGATGGCTGCTCTTGGAGCAGACCCCTGCCACCCCAGCACCACATTCCCCAGTGTGCTGTCTGATGCAAGGGGAAAGCAGGGGCTCTACCCACCAGTAGCAGCATCCTACAAGGCCCCACCCATACAGCCCCCATCTACGTTTATCACAGGTCGTGTTGGCGGCCATCCTCCATTGTGGAATTGCTTTCTGCTTCAGGAGACCCGTGCCTGTGCCCGCCAGCCGCCAGCCCCTCCACAGCGCCTCCAGCTCCGGGATCGAGCCCGAGATGGATCATACGCAGCGTGAAATTACCGCGCGCAATGATCCGGGTGTCCCGTGGACCAGATCAATCTCAGGGCAGCTCGGGAAAAGGCCCTGCTGTGACGCTTTCTAAACTTGATTTTCATTGCAAATAGAAATTTCCATCGGCTAAGGCTCCCTGGGTGGAAGTCCATGCTGGGGAGGTAAGGGCGTGTGCAAGAGGGTGCAGGCCTGGTAGCCCGGGGGCTACTTCCTGTTCACAGGCAGGGCCCAGCTGCTAAGGCCAGAGGGCACAGCTCGGCCACTGGGCTGCTCCCAACTAGCTCCTTTGCCTGGTGGGTGTGCAGGAAGGTGAGACCCACTCACAAGCACCCCGGACCTTGGCCCCTGGGAGCCATTGGCCCTGACACCCACACGTGGCTGGTGGGTCAGTAGGTGGTGGGTCAGCGGGACTGGACTTGCCTAGGGCTGCCTGGGAAAGTCTTCTTGTGAGTGGCTCCTGGGAGTCTGCCCTGGCTGCCCTCCTGCCTAGACATGGCCGCTGCCACCATGACCTCTGAACCCACAGGAAACATGTGTGGATGGTGTGGCAGGTTCATAGGACTGAGGTCCCAGGGAAGGTGCTGGCTGGTGGCTATGCAACAGGCCGGGCAGAGGTAGCAGTGGACACAGGCTTTGGGACCCACCGAGACCAAAGACCGGAGTCACAGGCCAGCAGCACTGGTCATACCAGTAAAAGCGCTGAAACCCAACACCCTGTGGGTGCAGGGAGTGGGGGCAAGGAGGCCAGCACGCTGGGGCAGGGGCTTCTGGTCAGAAGGCAGGAGCCTGGCTCACGACCCTGTGACCTAGCTCCGGCACACAGAGCCCCCCCAGGAGCACACACAGGGACACACATGCACACAGGCGCCCTCAGGAGCCTCCCAAGCATACTTGTGCACACACACAGTCCAGGAGCAAGGCCCACAGGTGTTGCTTCTCTCCCTATCTCAGCAAAAAGGTCCTGTCCACTGCTAGGGCTCCGTGTGCTGGCCTGACCCCGAACCCCAGTTCCGGAGTTTCAGTGCCCTGAGTCTCTAGCTGGCTTGGCACCCACCCTGGACAGAAGGTCCTCTTTTAACTTGAGGGTGCCCAGAACTGGGGTGCGCCAGAGCTCATACCTGTCTGCCTTTGGCTGGCAGTTTCCATCTCTGCCAGGGTGGGGTGCTTGAGCGCCTTACAGGGGGTTGCCAGGCTCTGCCGGATGAGCCCCTGCTCCTGGCCTAGCGAGTGTCCCAGGACTGCCCCATTCACCCCATGGCAGGGTCTCCCCCCGATCCCAGCGTATCATTGGAACAAGTTGCTGCCTGCCAGCTGGTAGAGAACACAGGAGATTCTGGGGACACCAGGGGAGAGGGGGTAGGGTGTGTGTGGGCATTTGGTGGGGCACTGGGGTGGGATGCAGAGTAGAGGCATGGGGGCTGTGTACAGGATAGGGTGCAGGGCTGGGAAAGGATGCAGGGGTGGGTGGAGGGTCGGAGTGGGACAGGGGTGGGTGGAGGGTAGGGATGGGGAGCAGGGGTGGCATGGGAGTGGGGCAGGGTACCATGTATGAGAGAGTCCCCAGAGACCCCATGGGAACCAGCGGGGTGGTTCGGGAGGAGGGCCGTAAGCGGGGTCCACTGCCTGCCAGGGCGAGGTGCTGTCAGTCTCAGCAGCTCAGCCAGCCTCTGAGCACGAAGAGGACGGGTTTCCACTCCAGTGAGCGGGGCACCAACCCACCTTTGCCAAGAAAGAGTGTCTTAAAAACGAGAAGAAAGAAAGGAAGAAATACTTAATGTTCATCCAGAAGATGAAAACTTTCACAAGATAAATTAAAGTGTTTTCTGGCTGAAGAGAGAAACCAGGGCGGGTAGTGGAGATAATTTTCCCAGACTCAAAATGATTTATCTTATCTCTGTGTTCTCAGACAAGAGGTTCCATTTATTTAGTCATTTATTTTATTAGTTCTGTGAAGTCCCCCAGCTCCCTACACAGGGCCTGCCTGGGGCCGAGAGAGCAGGCTAGCAGGGGGAGACATCGCCTGCCAGGACTCGGAGTGCCCAGCTGTCCTGGGCTGCAGTCATGTGCACATGCCATGCTCCCCATGCCACAGCAGGAAAGTCAGGAGGACGGTCTCTGGCCTGTGCCCTCTCAGCCCTGAGCCTGGTCTGGGACCTCACAGACTCTGGGCCTCTCCAGGGTTACAGAGCAGTGGCATGGACATGGTGACCGCCCACTGTTGCTAGCACAGAGAGCCTCCTAGACCCAGATGGGGTGCTGCTGTACTTGCCAGTCTGCCCCTGATGCTGTGTGGCCAGCTCCACTCCACCACCCCTCTAGCTTCCTTCCAGCTCCCCTCCAGCTCCTCTCCAACCCTCTAGCTCTCCTCCAGGTCTCCTTCAGCTCCCCTCCAGCTCCCCTCCAGCTCCCCTCAGATGCCCTCAGATCCCCTCCAGGTCCCCTCTGGCTCCCCTCTACTCCCCTCTGTAGAGTCTCTCCACCTGGCTGCTCATGGCCATGGGGAGAGTTTCCTCCTGCTCCACTCTGATAACCTGAGAGCGGCACTCAAGGCAGCAGTAGAGAGAGATGATTTGGTGAGAGAGAGGGTGGCTGAAGAGGCTGTGGATGTGGAGCCAGCCAGACAGTAAGGGCCTGGAGCACTGTGGGTGGCAGCGCTCCTGGTGGGGTCCGTCGTACCACATGTGCATGGATGCATGGCCCAGGCCTGTCCTTGGGTGTCCATGCTGCTCTGCAAACTAAGCTCAGGTGAACAACCTCATGTCCCACCAGGGTTTTTCTTCACCCACCAAGGCGAGGCGAGGTGAGGTGAGGCGAGGCGAGGCGAGGCACTGCACCTGGCTCTTCAGCAGGAGCAGGTGGCCCTGGGTACTGGTGGAGACAGGTGTAAAGTGCCCGGGGTCAGGGCCTGGCTGTCAAACTGTGCATATCTGCTCCGATCTGTCTGCGTGCCACCCATGTGTGCAACGTGTCCTGCTTGTCCCATGTGCTTGGGGTCCCGTGTGTCCCACCAGTGCCATGTGTCCTGCATGTCCCAGGTGTCCCACATGTCCCATGTGTGCCTGTGTGTCCTGTATGTCTGTGTGTCCTTGTGTCCTATGTGTCCCATGGTGCCCATGTGGTCTACATTCCTGCGTGTTTCATGTGTTCTATATGTACCCACATGTCCCATACATGCCCATGTTCTGTGTATTCAAATGTGTGGCGTTCCCATGCTTTGTATGTCCTGTGCATGCCCACATGTCCTGTGGGGGCCCATGTCCTATGTGTTCCCAGGTGTCCCACATGTACTCGTGTGTGCCATGTGTGCCACGCATACCCATGTGTCCTGTATGCCTGTGTCCCGTGTGTACCCACATTTTGTGTGTCCTGTTTGTGCCCACATGTATTGTTTTTCTGTGTCCTGTATGTACTCAGGTGTGCCAGTGGAGCCTGTGCACCACCCTATGTCTGTTCATGTGTACCAATATCCACATACATGTATACATACATATCCGATGTGCACACAGTATATGGTTGGTGTCTCGTGAACATGTCTGCATGTCTATGTGTGTGTGTATGTACTGGAGTGAACCAGACCAACTGTGCATTTGCAGATGAGAGGAAAACAATTCTCAGTGGTCAGGAAAACTGTTTCATCCCATTTTTTGTGGTGCCAAATAGACAGATAAGCCCCAGAGTTTCTTGGGAGGACAGCACTGACCCTCTCTATACCTGGAGTCCTGATATTGCTCCCAGGTTTACCCTAGCTAGGGTTCTGTGACTTCTTGAAATGTACTTCCTCACCTGGGATCACCTGTCACCTGAGCTTACCTGGGTCTCACAGGTCAGCATTCAAGGTCTAGGTGAGGTCTTGGTGGTCTTTCTGGTTAGCTGAGGGAGCTGTGCAAAGACCCGGCTCCAGATCCTTCAGTGGATTGACCCCTATGGACACAGACCCTCCCTCCCTTTAGGTGCATATAGTGGTGGCTGCCTGAGCTGAGGATCAGGTTCTCTGGAAACCATTCGTGGCATGATCAGCTGGGTCCACTCTCCAGAGGCCTCCCAGGCCTTCCTTCTGGACCCTCAGAAAGCCGGGGGCTTGAGCCCTATGTTCTTCCAACACTGTGTCCTCCCAACCATGTCTGCTGCCCTGTGGGGGTGTGTGGAAGGGTCAAGCACTCTGCCTTCTCCCTCTGCTGGCTCTCCCTGCTGCCAGCAGACCCCAGTCCTACCCACATCCCAGGCTCCTCTGCACACCTAATTTGTCTTCCTATATCCCCATAACCTCAATCTCACCTCAGATGTGACCTTACTCCTGCTGCAAGCCAGCTGTCCCCAAGCTTAGATGTCTCCATCCTCCCAAGTCCATCATGGACATGTGCACAGGGAGGGCCCGTCATTCCTCTCACTGCCACACTAGGCACTCTGGCTGAGGTTCAGACACCGCCGTGCACCCCTGCACACCTTGTAGGCTGGTGTGGCAGAAGCTGCCACAGAAGGTCACCAATGGGCCTTTTATGAAATATTTGCACATTCCTGTCTTGAGGAGTGAAGGGCCATGCTTGCCAGCAGGTTCCCGGACAAGGCTGTGGCCGCGATTGCCCAGGGAGTGTCCGGAAGGAGGGCTCAGGGCACTCCAGGGCTTTCAGTCAGTGCTGCAAATAGATCAGGGTTTTGGCCAGCAGGGGTGGGGCTGGGGGTGAGGCTGGAAGGGTCCAGTGCCAGGCCCTGGCCATCCCAGGAGGGTGTCTTTGTCCCCAAGGCTTCACCCAGTCATGTCTACCCCACCTTTGCAGCCACTCTGGCTCCCCACTCAGGGTCACCTGGGTCTTGTCTTTTGTGAGCCCCGAACAGATCGGCTCCAGAACAGACTCCCTGAGCCCTCAGGCATCCGGATGGCTATGGGGGACACACAAGTGCAGCTCTGGGACCAGGCCTCTCAGCTGATGCACTGGGAAGGCCTGGCTTTATGCAGCAGGGGTGCACAGGAGAAGGAAGGTGCCTGGAGGCCAGTGGCAGAGCAATAGGTGGCTGATGACAGATGGGGAGCTGGAGGGTCCCCATGGACCCACTGAGTGGTCTCTGGCTGCCCCTCTGACCAGCTGCTGTGTGGCCCCTGCCAAGTGTGGGGTCTGGGCCTCTGTTCCTCCATCTGCAGGATGGGGCATCTGCAGTCCTTCTTGGATGCAATGGTGGGCAACTGCCCCTGGAAGCACCTTAGCCTGCCTGGCCACTGTCTCCTGCCTGGGTGGTCAGCCACTGTCTCTTCATGCTGTTGCCTGTGGGTGCCCTGGTGGGGTTCGTCCCTGCCCAGTTCAGAGTGTGCTGGGCACCCACACTGGCCTGCATACCAGGCTAGCTCAAGGGTCTGAGACGTAATAGAAAAGGTGATCTTTGTCAGCACCAGGGGATGAAGGGAAGGGAAGCGATCTAGAACAAAACAGCTTTGCTCCAGAAGTGGCTGCCACAGAGACCACAGCACATGCAGCTTGACCCAGTGGAGGGCAGAGGAGGCAGTGGAGACCCAGCAGAGACAGGGCCCGGGGCTCAGGCCAGCCTGGCAAGGAGGGCACTGGCAGGGAGACAGCCCCCTGTGTCAGGGTCCCTCCAGGCCATGCCCACATGTCATGGGGCTGGCCTTCCCCTGCTGTTAAGGGTCCTCACACTGCAGGTCAGCATGGGGTGGCTGAGGGCTCTTCTGGGCTCCACTCAGCATTGAGTGGCCCTGAGGTCAGCATGGGTGTGCAGTGCATATGGCCTTTGTTGGGTCCCTCTATTTCCATAGACACCCCCACCAACCTTGGTGCACCAACTCCCAACACATTGAGTGCAGGGAGCTCCACTGCAGGACTACCATTCCCCTGTGACTCAGGTCTGGGATGGCCACCTGTGGGCTGACGGGACCAGGCCTGGGGTGTCTCCCCTGCCCACACACCAGTACTGCCCTTGTCCTATCCGTGGTCATGTCTGAGTGACAGGGGGGGTAGGTGGCAGGATCCTGGCCCCAAGAGCCCTGCGTCCATAGGCAGGACTGCCTGGTTGCATGTGTGAGTGGACAATTGAGCAAAAGGGGGAGCTTGTGGGTCTTTGGAGATGGAGGCAACGAGGTGTCTTGCACAGTTGGGGTGCTGGCGGTTAGCACCATGCCAGGTGAGGTCACTGCTGTGCCCTGAGACAGGGCTGCTATCCAGCCAGGTGGGCAATCAGAGGGGTGAGAATGAGCAGACGGACATGGTAGCCATGGGCCAGCACAGCGCAGACACAAGGAGCAGGGCTGCGCGTGGGGCTGGGCCTGGAGTCTGCTGGGGTGCCCGGGGCTTCAGGGTTGTCCTGGGTTGTCGGCTGGGGTCTCACAGAGACACACTGCTCAGGCTGGCCTGAAGGCACATGGAGGATGCCTTATGTAGTCCGCTGCCGCTCCCGGCTCTGGCAGTCGGTCTGTTTTCTCTCAGAGCCTCTTCATTGCTTGGCTGGAGGCAGGTTGGGTTGAGACACCAGCCACAGTCGCTGCTGCTTGGGCCACTTCCTGGCAGTCCTGTGGATGGGCTGGTCCGGCCTGTATCCCCTGGGGGCAACCTGGGAGGGAAGTGTGTCTCAGGTGAGGGAGCAGCCTGGGTCTGCTCTGGCTTTGGTTGTTGCTCCCCACTTCCCTGAAGGAGCTGCTGCCTCCTCCTCATTCTCCAAGAAGTTGCAGTAGGCTCAGGACTTACCACTGCCCTGGCGGCTAGAGGGCGTGAGGCAGACCTGGCCTAGACTCAGTCAACGGCCTCGAAGTCCCTGAGGCCCCGACCCAGCCACACATGACCATCTGCTCAGATTCCAGGCCTTTGTCTCACTTCCAGCATGGTATCCAGCAGGGCAGCCCTACGGTGGACCTTCCCTGGTGTCCCCTCAGGACCTGTACAGGCAGGCTGTGTAGGCGGGGCTGCTGGATAGTGTCATCGGAGAGTTCTGAGACGACAGCTCAGATGCATCCTCTCCCAGCCAGATGTTACAGTGCCTCTACGTGGGCTCACCCAGCAGGCATGCATAGCAGGGGCCGGCAGACAAAGAGTGGATACTCGCTGCTGAGACTTGTGGGTCAGGAGAGATGGCCCACATGACCGGAAGCAGAATCTGGGCTTTGCTTGAAGGTGAGCCAACTGCCCAAGTGGGGCCTGGCTGACCTGGACCCAAGATGGGGAGAGGGGGACAACCCAGTGTCCTGACCAGGAAGTGGTTGTGCGGCTCACCCTGCTCACAGGCCCTTGTCCCTGTCCGGTGCCTGCCCTGCTCCTCTCACATGGCTCATGAGGGACATGGTCAGGGAGGGTGCTGCCCATCCTGGGCATGTGGTCAGCAGGATGGGTGAGCTATAGGTGACACATCCAGGAAAGGACATCAGGGAAGCATGGTGATATGAGAAGATGGCCAGGACTCTTGCATGGATGCCAGAGTGGACAGGTCCCGGACTACCCCTGGCTGAAAGCAGAGGTCTGATCCTTGAGGACCAGGGTGCTTCTGCCAGTGTCCACGAGGGAACAGGGGACAGATGGGCAAACCCCAGGACCACGCCCCCTAGGGTTAGTATTTGGGTAGCCTGCCTTCCTGGCCCTGACAGAGGAAGCCCCTGTCCACTGTGCCCTCACCCCACCCCCTGCCCCTCACTGCCTGAGACAGGTCAGTGAGGATGAGGGTGTGGCCTGGGTGGGACTAGTGGCTCAGTGCCTGGGTCAGGGGTTGCCCTGGGCAGCCTGGCCCAGCAGGCTCCTGGCCCAGGTATCTCACATCCCAGGACAGCAGTAAGTCTCCCCAAGAGACACTGTTAATCATGACTTAAGATTTTCATTTTTCCCAAAATCAATCCTTAATTGAAAGATCACAATAATTATTTTGGAGTAATTGTAGACTATTAATTAAATCTTAATTGATCTATGGGGATGCTGCAGCAGCAGTGCTGCGACCAGGCTGACGCGGGAGGCTGGGCCTGGCCTATGGGGTGGTTGGGCACCCCGATGCCTGTGCCTGGGCAGCAGCAGACAGCCATCAGCCTTAGGACCCATGAGGACAAAATAACAGCTGATGGACCAAGCGTGGGGGAGGGTACTAGATCAGAGCAGGCTCAGGGAGCTTCGGGCTCTCCCAGGCCTACCCTGGGTAGCTGAGGACACACACACACACACACACACACACACACTGCCCAGCCAGGAGCGGTTAGCTTGGTCCAGGGGCCTGAACAGCAAGGCCTCCAAGGGAGGCTGGGTAGGATCTTATGGATCTGTTTGTCTCCTTCACATATGAGTATGTCCACTCCCTCATCCGCCTCTGCCATATGTGCTAGCAGGTCTAGTGGGCAGAATCTTCCAGAATCCCTCAAACACCCACCAAACACCCAGTGACGTGGTGACCCAGGCTCAGGAGGTCATGGCTGCGAGGCCGCCTCCTCTGCTTGTTGTGTTATCCCTGGGGGAGCCCCATGGTGAAGGTCAAGACTCATCTGGGACCTGCCGGGGAGTGGACCAGGGGCCTAGGGT
>PVHY01029291.1:0-14414 GCA_004024945.1 Uropsilus gracilis | reverse complement strand
ATCCTACCTGTCTCAGGTGGTCTCCTCCCCAGGTGCGGGTGGGCTACCTGCTTCTCTCAGCAGGGTCGGAGTCCCCTTTGCAGCTGCCTCTTTTGTCCGCGAGAGCCTCAGTCCGCTCTCAGGACTTTGGGATGGGCGCCGTTAACTCCAGGTGGGTTCCTTCCCCACCCCCGTTATCAACTCAGTCCCAGTCCGAGGTCCTTGACTCCAGTAATACTGACACCCATCAGTTTCAAAGAAAGGAGAATGATTCCCCCTCACAGAAACTGCATTGAGTTTTGAATTTGTGCCCTCCTCCCCCAGTGCGGGCCAGGGAGGAGTCTGGGAACTACACTACCCAGAATCTCTTTGGGTGATCCAGGACCCACCAATTGGCTTCCATTATTACCGGTGAACTAACTGGCCAATCAGAGCATGGAACTTAGGATAATGTTTCCATCTGTCCCACCAAAGGGGAGAAAAGAAAGATGAAAATGTTGAGTTTTTCTTAGACTGTTGAGGGAAAAAGATTTGACTAAAACATAACTGGCTGTCAAGCAGCCTTGTAGACCACACATTGTGTACACAGCATCCACAAATGACAGGATCACCTTGCCCACTGTAGAGGGCATGGTCTGTTCGTCTTCCCACCTAAGTCTGGAAGAAAGATCTCTGTCCCCAGAGTACCATTTGCCTGATGGAGAGACACAGCCTCTATCCCCAGGTGGCTCCCTGTCTAGTGGGGAGAACATAGTTTCTACCTCCCAAGGAGCTCCCATCTGATGGGGGAGAGAATATTTATGTGATGAGAGAGCTGGGTGTCCAGTCCCCATGCCTCCATCTGCCCAGTTCTCATCACCTCCTGCCAAGGTGTCCTCCACAGTCAGCTGGAGCCAGTCATGGACAATGGACACGTAGTTTGGCACTTCTCCTTGTCCTTGCTCCACTGAGCTGGAGGTTGGGCTGACTCTGGAGAGTGCTGTGGGAGAGCAGGCAGACCCAACTGCAGCAGACATGCATAGCTAGAGCAGGTGACCCAGGGGCAAGCTTCTCTAGAGCTCTCTTGGGGCAGAAATACTAATTCTTAGCTCTTTTGTCCACTCCTAGAGCACTGTTTTTCACTCTGTTTTCTCTTTGGAGGACTAATTCAACTTGCCTCAGCCAGGAAGTCAGAGTGGCTGACAGCATGCTGTTTAGGGCAGGCAGCTACATGGGGCTGCCACCTATAACCATTCCCCAAGGGACTTCCTTTCCTCTCAGGGATTTTCTGGTCCCTTTGAATTTTCAGAAGGCTCCCAAATGAGGGCTTGGGTCTCCTCCATGAAATGTTTCCTTTCCCTCACCCACCTGCTCCCATGAGCCCATGAGCTCTGGCTCTGTGCTCACCTGAAGTTGCCACAGCAGGGAGTCATCACCCTCAGGGAATTTAGAACAGAAGACTTGTGTTTGAACTCTTCTTTCCACAAGAGTGCTGTACAGTCTTATTTTTCTGAGCCCCCACCAAAGGCAAATTCAGTTGGTAGTGGAATTAGTTATAATAAAAGGTTAAGAGCTCTGTGAGTGTTAATTACCATTATTATTTAGCTGAGAGTTCCTGGGGACAGCCAACATCCAGGAACCAGATTCCTAATACACAAAAGCAGTTGAGATTAGAGTTGAGCTGCTTAAAGCATGGTTCCTGAACGCTCCCCCTTCACAACCTCCCCCACTTTCTTCCTCCCTAAGGACCCCCCAGAGTCACTAAGGAGCATAGCTATAAAATTAGAACATCACCAAACGACAAAGGCTAGCTCTGAGGCTCTCTGAGAACCTGTTACTTGCCAACCCAGGTCCTGCTAGAGTCTTAGTCCACACCCTGAGATTAAAATTCCAACAGATCTTGCCTGGGAAGACTTAGGTGGATGTGAATTATTATTTTGGGTCACACTCTCATATTTCCCTTCTGAGATGCATGTTGTTTTGTTTTAGGGTGTCTTCTGCATGTCAGGCTCGTATGTATGTTCCATTTCCAGGGGTGACCTGGGAAGACAGAATGCTGGGGGGAAAGGGTAAGAAAATAAGGACACGCAGTGCTGGGTAAGATGGGGAACAGATGACAAGAATCTAAAAAAATTCACTGAAGGCCATGACCACCTTTCACCCTGAAAAGAATAAGAAACAAGGGGAAAAGTCTGGTAGACAATGAGGACCTTCTCAAACACCACATCTTTGAAGCCACATCGATCTACTCTACTTAACAAGCAGGTGGAGAATCCCTGAAGACTCAGTGACTTCTTACAGACTGATCTTTGGAGATGGCCCGTGTTCGACTCGCCAAAGGTATCATTAGGAATGCATTTAGCTGCAATTAAACAGGCAACCCAAACACAAAGCTTAAATTAAAAGGTTATTTTCTTAACTGCCCAGCACTCCAGAGATGGGTGTTGCTGGTATTGAGTTAGCTGCTTGACGGTGTCATCAGGGCCCCAATTGCACTCCCCCAGTTCCAGCAACCTGGCTCTTGCCCTGTGCCTAGACTCTCAGGGGTACCAGGTGGCTTCAGAGGCTCCAGGTATTTGCAATCTGATTCCAGGAAAGAGGGAGGGGCCTGGGATAGTGGGGTGTCAGTGTCAGGGAAGATGCTGGAGGGACAAAAAGTATTCCCAGGAACAGTAGAGATTGTAGCGGTACCTTTGAGACCAAAGATTTCACCTTTTTGCAACCTGTTGCTCCCTAGCTCAGCTTTGCAAATGAGCACCTCTGTGGATATGTGGATATGTGCGACTACAGCATAGAATCTGCCCACTTTGGAGAGAGGGGGAGGGAAGTTTCTTGCAGTGCCCTCCACCTCCTGGTGGCTCGGGCTTCTCTCACACACCAGAAGTGGAATCTGGGAACGGAGCTATGCCAAATCATTGAAGATGGCCAGCGTCGTTACTCTGCTGATGACTAGCTCATCTACATCTCCTGCTCCCCTGCAAAGCAAACAGATACACACAGCTGGGCAGAACAATTTGCCTTATTGGAGAGGCAAGAACATAAAAATACCCCTCCTACCAGCAGTCTCCTCCATGAGGGTGCTGGTGCATAAGCATGAAATGGCAGCACTGGATTCACCCATTACTGCTTTGCATGGGCTTGCTGCAGGGCAGGAGGTAGTTGGTGGATGAGAGGAATACTATGTCGGGAGTCTAGTCCTGGTTTTGTCATAATTTAGCATCCCTGTATGGCCTTTGGCGAGTACTCACCATCTCTTTCCCTGTTGTAAGTGATGATGACACCCATCAGGAACATCAAACCACTCAAACCTCATGCCAGGAACTTATCATAAAAGGACTTATTCAGGAAATTTCTGTAAAGACTAAAAAGTAGGTAAATGTTATAAAATGAATGTATGTCTTATGTCTTCACCTCCCTCCGCCTCCGAAATTAATTTGTTAAAGTCCTAGCCCCTAGTACTACATATTGTGATTGTGTTTGGATAAATGGTCTTATAAGACATTGTTACGGTGAGAGGGGGGTATACCTTTTAGTCTGGTGGAAGAGGGAATAAGCCTGCACAGAGGGAAGATCTTGAGAGGATGCAGGGATCAGACAACCATCAATAAGCCAAAGAGTGAATACGTCGGTGGAACCAACCACCTTGATCTTGGACTTCCACAGTCTACAACTGTGAGAAAATAAATTTCTGTCATTTAAGGCCCCCAGTCTGTCATACATGATGATAGAGCAAGTAAATGAGAACAGTAAATAGGATCGGTTTTTAAAGTTCTGAGATACCCTCTGAATGTACCTGAACAAAAAGCAGGACACAGGGTACATGAGTGAAGAAACCTGAATCACTGCACCCTGCTCAGGGCTGACATTATTCCTGCTGTGTGGAGAGAATCATACTGAACAGGGAATTATGCTATTTCAGGCACTCCCTTCCAATCAGACTGAGCATTTGCAAGGTCCCAGTGAGCTAAGCTGAGGCCCCACATGAGTGGCCAACAACAACCAGCTCATCCCAATCACCAAGGCAGGGATGAGTGGATTGCTCATAACTTGTTAATTATTGGAAATTACAACGCTCATTACTAATTTGCTTATTTAAAAATCAGACAAGATTCAGTTATGCCTGAGGTGCCATTACTTCACTCTCCCATTCATTAACTCATCTCACACATTCAACATGTATATTTTAAGATCCTAGTGTATCAGATGCTGTTCTTGATTTTGGGAACAGAGCAGAAAACAAATCACCTTCTTTTCCTGGAATTTATATTCTTCAGGAGGGATTTAAGAAAATAAACTACACACATATACACACATTCAAGAAGGGTGGTATTTTACAAAGATTCAATAAAGAAATATGTGAGATAAACCCAAGTAGAATGTGTGAGCAAACCATGCAGATAAGACATAGAGCATTCCAAGCAAAGAAAAAAATGCAAAGGCCCAGAAGTAAGAGCAGTGTTGGTGTGTTCAAAGAATAGCAAGAAAACTTGTGATTAGAACAGGTAGAATAAAGGAGAGAGGGTTGAAGGCAAGCTTGAGCAGGTAGTGGGGCCAGCTCATCTAAGCACCACA
Organism: Uropsilus gracilis; assembly: GCA_004024945.1. Lineage (NCBI taxonomy): Eukaryota > Metazoa > Chordata > Mammalia > Eulipotyphla > Talpidae > Uropsilus > Uropsilus gracilis. Next base: position 9,884 of record PVHY01029291.1, on the reverse strand, counting down.
GCAACTCAGGATTTTATGTGGGTGTCATAAGAAACCCCTAAAAGGTTTTGCATAAGTAAATGACATGTTCTGATAGGATCTTTCTGGCTGCTATATGGGTGATAGACCAGAAAGGTTATAAGTGGGAGCTGGAGACCAGTAAGGAGGTTATAATACCAACAGAACATTGATAGATGGAACTAGGGTGATAGCAAGGGTACTGCAATGGGATCACATTAAAGCAAATTTTGAAAGTAGGACTGGAAGGTTTTGCTCATGGACTAGTGGAGGGCTGAGAAAAAAAGGAGAGTTAAAATTATGCCAACCTTTTGCCTGAGCTCCAGGGTGAGCAGAGGGGCACTTGTCCATCCTGATATTCTCTCTGTGAGAGGAAGAAGATTTATAGTTATTTAGTCTTCCAAGAGATGCACATAACCCACTGTGCTTCCTGTCTGTGCTGCAGGTTGGAACGGGTGGGTGGCGTGATATTACCCATCTCCAGAGGCACAGCAAAAACTCCTGCTCCACCATACACATGCCCAAAAGGGATATTGCTAAGCTCCCAGCCAAGGACAGGCAGCCCCACATGAGAGCTGCATGTTAGCATCACTCGAGGTGCCTGTTAAAGACAGAGTGCCCACACCCTTTGGAGTTAAAATATCAATGTCTGAGCTGCAAATCCACCCACAGCATGTTTCCTGGGTGAATCATGTGTTCCCCGAAGTCTCAGCCGCCACTTCAGTTGGAACCCTTCAGTGTGCTGATGGAGAAACAAGTCCTTTCCTCCAGTGACCACTCTCAGGCCAGGTCCCCTCCACTCTACTAAATTGCCAAGTCTCTGGCCAGTGACCCCAATGTCTTTGTTGAGATCACGCTTCATGATGTCTGCAGCTCTCTGCCTTCTTTCAAAAAGGACAAAGGACATTGGTCTCCCAGAACCCAGCAAGAACTTGTAGGTCTCCTTCCCACTGCGAGGAGGGCAGATCCTCCTGGGTAACTGAGGTCAGTGTATAATTGCCAGGTGTAAGAACAGAGACAATGGGAGGGGTGGTAGATGCAGTGGTAAAAGCGCTGTGAGAGGCATGATACCAGGTGGAGACAGGTAGGTCCCTCACTCCAGACTCCATCCCTGTGGAATGAAAAGCTGGGACTGGAAGAAAACATTGTCACGGTTTTCTTCCATAAAGCCACCCATAGTACACTCAGCATTAACCCCAAGGGACAAAGGTTGAGACCTGAGCTCTGAGGATAACTTCTCCTGGATCTGGGACTTAGTTTCCTGATGTGTAAAATGTAGCTTGAATCCTTTCATAAGTATGAATTGCCAACTTGTTCGATGAATCTGGGCTAAACATGGCAGCCTGATGTAGCTGCTACATGGAACACCAAGAGCGCTAGCTTAACTGACTTCTTTTCCCTAAAGCCCCCAGGTTCCTCAGCACATGGGTGGTGGAGAGCCTTGGTGCAGTGGAATAATGATAGCTGCAATGTGCTGAAGTCACCAATCTGCTCAACATGCAATGCCTATAAGTTAGGATGAGTGAAATCAGCCAGACATATCACCTGATCCCAAGAACAGAGACCCCTGCAGTCATGGGAGAATGGCTTGGAGTCTTCTTGGTCCTCTTCAGCTGGGGGAAGTGGGTACCACATTCTGCCTGAAAATGATGAGTTCCCACCACACGCAGTTTGCGTTGTCTTCTGTTACCTACACACCTGCAGGAGGATGTCCCGATGTGCCCACACAGGCAAACATACACACCCTGAACACATGCAGAGAACCCACGCACACAGTTTTCAAGCAGGAGGCATTGTGGCGGGTGCTCACAGTGGGTCAGGCAATGGTCTCTTGGACTTACAGGTGATTAGCTCAGTCCTCACAATAACCCTTTCCCAAAAGTGCCATTGTTGTCACCTACTTTTCACAGATGAAGCGCCTCCCAGGGCCCCAAGGGGTTTACTCAGAACCCATCCTCCAGTGTGCCCCAAGGTCTGTGCACTCAGTGATGATGCTCCCATCTCCTACCACAGAGCACACCACCCCACATGCATCCATCACTCCACTTTAGGTGTTGTCAGGTAATGGGGCACCCAGATTTGGCGGTCCCTCGGTCCTTGACCATGGCATGAAAGCTTTCAAAACCATATTTCTTTCCAGCAGAAACGAAAGCAAAATTTACTTAGAATAAAAGAACACCCAGGAAGGGTCCTTGGAAGAACAACCGCAGGGAAAACTGAGAGGGAGCACTTATCTTAAATGGGGTGCAGGAAATGCTTCCTTTCTCCCTTCCTGGGGTGCACTGCAAGGTGTTTCCCAGGTGTTGGTTTATCTGTTAGGTCCAGGCAGTAGTTTCTAAGTCACTCCCCTTCTACCATTCTCCTGGGATGTCGTTTTTCTCTACCCCACAGTAGTTTGCGGAGGGGAGAGTTTAGGCAGAATTGCCATGAAGTCAATCAGCTAGGCCCTTCCCTCAAGAGGTGGAGAGCATTCATTCAGGTAATTGTTTTTTTACCCAGAAACTGTCAGGTTTTGGTAAGTTCCCTGAGCCCTTTGGGTGCTTTTTGATTCTCCCTGGGCTTTATCAGCTCTGGCAAGTTGTTCCTGAGTGCTGGGTATAGCTGGCCATTTAATTTTCTTTAGGCATCTGCCCTAAGGTCTAACATGGGCACACACACACACACATACACACACTCACACACACAAGACTGGACACATCAAGCTCTTCAGAGACTTGAGTCAAGTCAGGACATCCAGTGTTTCTCCTGGTGCCTTCCTGAAAGGGCATGGTAATGCCTCTGGATGCCACTCCTGCTAACAGTTCCCCCACCTGTCTCTGACCGGGGAGCCCATGAGAAATGGTTCATTTGTCTCATTTAAATGCATGCAAATTGCTGAGATGGGGTAAGTCTTTGTTCAGGCTTCTTGGTGATAGGCAGATCAGGAACAAAAGCATGAACTTTAAATCATCTTATCTGAGTTCACAACATTTAATAAATCTGTGGTCGGGAGCTCTTTCCCTTGCTGCTGGCAGTTAAAGAAAAGGGCAGTTTTACAGCTAAGCCCTAATATGCCAGCTTACAAAGAAATCACTCCTTGTTCTGACTTATCAGATTCCATTATCACTCCCTTAAGCAGGGACACACTGTTTTGTTCTGGCGTTAACACCATTAGCTCACGTGCACTTGAAATATTAAAAGGCCAGAGGTATTTCCAGTATCTAAGCAAAGTCCTGGGATGCAAAGTCCCCTCAGATGGGTAGGAGTCATGCAAGAAAAAGTGGGCACTGTGTGGGGAAGGGCAATGGTCAGGTAATGACAAGAACTTCACTGCAGAGGGGACATCAGCTCCCACCTCTTTGCTGTGACAGAACTTGGGGTCCCCAGCTGAATGGGAGCAGAAAGCAGGGCCACTGACCACCCTTCTTAAGTTAAGCCTGGCCTATGAGGTCTTAGTAACATAGGTCCTGGATTTGAGATCAATTTGGCATACGATGAGAAAAACAACCTCCTGAGACCTGGATATCCCAATCTAGGGAATGGGGTAATAAGATTACCTGTTCAAGGCAACAACAATTGCTGGCGAGGATGTGGAAAAAAAGGAACACTTTTACACTGCTGGTGGGAATGTAAGCTGGTCCAACCTCTATGGAAAGCTGTGTGGAGGACCTTCAAATTAATGAAAATGGGACTATCATTTGACCCAGCAATTGCTCTCTTGGGATCTACCCGAAAGAGACCTCAATGTGGGTACAAAGGGACACCTGTGCTCAGATGTTTACCACAGCAGCACTATTTATAATTGCAAGGACATGGAAGCAACCTAAGTGTCCCAAAACAGATGACTGGATGAAAAAACTGTGGTATACACGATGAAATATTACTCATCAATTAAGAATGACAAATTCGATGACTTTATGACAACATCAGTGTATTTAGAAGAAATCATACTAGCGGAAACAAATCAAAAAGAGAAAGACAGAAGTCAAATGGTTTCACTAATGTATGGGATATAGTGAAAAAATAAACAAAAACCATGAGGAAAAGACAAAGCAAGCTAAGCACCAAACTGAAGCACACAACTTTGGGCAGGAGGGAAAGGGGGGAATTGGAGGGGAGGGTGAAGGGGGTAAATCCCTGGGATTAAAATGATGTGAAATTTATATATAAGCAAATTATAAAAAAAAAGATTATCTGTTCAATGGGGCTCTCAAAGTATTAAATAGAAAATGAGTTTGCTCTCATGGTTCTTGTTCTAGACAACATTTCATCACAATGAACCAAGAGAACTTTGTCTTTCCAGAAACCACCATTTTTCTTAAATAAATAAGTATCTCTTGGGCAGAGTAAGGACCCTTCTCATTGTGGACAAAAGAAAGTCAGAATTTGGACATGGGGTCTGGGAAGGCATTTGCTAGCATAGTCCTTGATGGTTTCACCTCCTGGAGTTCATCCTTCTGTATAAGTCCCTCCCAACCACACTGTCAGGAGGAATCAGGGGAGGTAGAAATCTCTAGAACAGAGTGTCAATGAAAACTCTAAACCCACATTTTTAAGGTGTATCACTCCCATCTTGGTAACTAGGGTTATTTGTTCTTGGAAAGCCAACCACACTCCATGGAGACGCTTGCATAGCCTGTGAGGAAGACCCATGGTGAGGCTTAAGACCCGGCTGGCAGCCCACTCACCTACTCATTCCCACAGCAGGGAGTGAAACTCCCTGGAGGCTGTTCTCTGCCCCATTAAAGCCTCAGATGTTGTAACTAAGAAATCATGAGGCAGAGCCACCAGTCATACCACTGCTGCACTGCTGAGCCAGGGATAACCAGAAAATAATAAATGGTGATTTTTTTTTTTTTTTTAGTTTTGGGATTACACTATACAATCAGAGTGACCAGAGCAGGGCCAAGACCCTTACATTACAGAGTAGACAAGTCCATAGAAAAATGATCATCCTAAAGCTGATAGGAACACCAAGACTAGAATTTCTGTGTCCCTGTACTGCCTTGTACCCTATATTATACCATGTGTTCTAGATCTTTTTGTTGGGGTGGAGTTCCTTAAACCTTGTTGGACTATGGTGGAATAAACAATAAATTAATGAGTTAAGTCACTGAAATTTCAGGTTTTGTTATTGCAGTAATGTCTTCTCTCCTCTCCTCAGTAATAAATAAAATGCATAAATGCATCTCATAATTGATGCCCCTGCTTAGGGTTCCTGCAGCCCAGTCCAAGGTGAATGTGTCACATCCTCCCCATACCAGCAACTGAGTTCTGGACATCATCAGGTTTCTGGAAATCAGTTCAATTCTGATGCTATCTATCTGGAGATAAGTTCACATTCCCAGATGAAGGGATGTCTCCCAAGATCACCCTCCTCTTCCGATGTCACACTGTCACCTGTGCTTCTGACCAATTGGTTATAAATACCGGGTTCCTGACAATCTCTCCTGAGGTTTGATTAATTTACTGGTGTGGCTCACAGAACTCGGTTTACTCACTAGATCACCCATATAGAAGATAGCATTCAGCAGTGGGCAGAGGGAAGAGGTGCAAAGTGCAGGGTACATAGAAAATACATGACACCCTCTGTGCCTGCTCCAGACAGGTACCATTCCCCCCAAATCTCCTCATGTCCACTCACTTAGAAGCTCTCACAACCTCCTCCTTTTGGGTTTATTACAAGACTTCATTACATAGGCACCTACTGTGGGGATAACCATAGGGAAGGGATGAAAGGGGCCAGGCAAGTCTGGGACAAAAGGAGTGAAATCAAAGTACAAATCGATATAGTGGCTGCCATTGTCAACCTCCCCACCATGTGCCTCTCACCGACATGTCTCTTCCAAGTGTCTCCTTTCATGCCTCCACACTCCTGGAGCATGTCCAAAACCAAGAAACAAATGAGTCCTGAATTTTCCACGTCTCTCTCCCTGTGTCACTTTCCTTGTGTCTCTCCAAGTATTTTTCTGAGTACACCTGCCTCCTGTTTTATATAGCTACACCTGGCCTCTCAACTCCACCCACTGTTATGAGGACCAGAAAATATGGAATTCCTTCTTTTTAGGGAAATACCTCTGTTACAAGACTTGCAGACCAAGGTTATTTGTCATGTCAAGATATTTCCTGACAGGTTCCAGGGAACACTTTCTATAAGGCACTTAAAAACCAAAAAGGGTTGATAAGATAGGTTAGAAAATGCTACCTACTTGTTGTCCGACTTGGTAGTCAGTATGTCCATTAGCACATTGAAATCTCTGAAAAATCCTGCAGTAAGAAATGTATCTTCCAGTATTTCACCCACTAGTTCCCCAAATGTGTTTGAACAGAGACTTGACAACCTAGGACACTCATGAAACCTGAATTTTGAAGAGCATCCTTGAATAGACCTTGAATTTGGAAGAGCATTCTTTGGAAATGCTACCCTAAACAGTCCCTTCAATACATTGGAAACCATGGTGCCAAACACACTCGTCTCCCGTCTCCCATCTTCCAAGATGGGGTAGCCAGTCGGGCATGTGCTGCTGGAGCACATTTTTGGGTGGCACATTTTCCCTCTGATTAATGAAAAAGGTTTATTTTTTTGTGCCCACTTAGGAATTGCAATCACTTTCAAGAAATAATGAGAGCATGCCATTGGAAAGAACAAGCATGGAGTTCAGGGATCATGGAGAAACTCACACACATATCTCTTGGAGAGTGCTGGCAGTAGCGAGCAACACTCTCCCAAGCCCTATGCACACATCGCTGCAGACATCAGCCTGTGGATTCTCAAAGCAGATGACCAGGGCTTCACCCCCTCCTGTGCATGTGTGCTGAGCTATGTTCCTGCTGAGGTATGTGCCAGCCACTGCCCATCGACCTTGGGCAACGTCCTTGACCTCTTGAGTCTGATGTTCTTGTTGCCTGTTGAGACATTTAAAGTGCTTAAAAGTCTCTTCCTGCTACATGATTGCTCCTCGGGAACGGTAGGAGATACCCATTCTGCTGTTCCATGATCATGCACATTTACTTTTGGTTAAAATAATCCTGCAAAAAAGTGCACACATCAGAAACCTATAGTTAAATGAATTTTCACAAAGACACATCAGTGTAACTGGCACTGAGACCAGTTTACTCTCCAGCACCTCAGAAGCCCCCCATGGCTGCCTTCTAGTGCCTTCTCTCCCAAGAGTAATCAATACATTCTTTCTATCTGCTGCTGAACCTCGGGTAAACAGACTCAGGCAGTAGACACATATCCTACTACATCTAGTTCCTTTCACTTAAGTTTCTCCCATGTGGTTGTGTGTAGTTGTAGGTCATTCATTCTCATGAGGGCGGAGTATTCAAGTGTGTGTACTTCACTTGATGTAATCATTTGACTCTAAGTAAGTTTTATCTGGGCAGTTTCCAGTGTGGGGTTATTAAGAGTAGTGCTTCTACATCTCTCAGAAGAGCACTTGGTTGTACTTCTTTTGGGTGTATCATCACCCAAGAGGAGAAATACTGAGCCATAGGATGTGCAACGGTAGATATTTCCAAACAGTTTCCCAAAGTTGTTTTATCGATTTATTCTCACACAAGCTCTGAGTGAGTGTAGAATTGCTTCATATCTTTCCTTGCACCTAGAATTTTCCGTCTTTTCCACTTTGGTTTCTGGTGAGTGTAGGTGCCATCAACTGTGATTTTAATACGCATTTTTCCACAAACCAATGATGTGGAACACCTTTTCATGACCATTAACTTTGTTGCTATCCTGTTTAGAGAAAGGGGAAGGCTTTTATCCAGGTTTCTCTTGAATTGCCATTTTTGTATTGATGCATTGTGATAGAAACGTGAGAAACTGGGTAATACCTCAACACCACACACACACACACACACACACACACACACACCAAACAATCAACTAGTAGAAACAAGGGAGTTGGAAAAGCAAACCCTCTGTAAGCAGGGAATGTGCCCTAGAAGTGAGGCCTTACCAGTGGAGACTGGGGTTCACTTCTCAGCACTCCCAAACCCTTTCTTCTTTTCCAGGTCAGATTAAAAGATGAGCAAGAGTGAGAAGAGATATACTGCATTTACAGATATATGTCAAGTCTGCATTATGTCCCCAACACTGCTCGGGGGGTGGGGGGCTGGAATTTTACAGTGGACAAAGTGGGGCCAGTACACAAAACATATAATTGGGCTGAAAATGATACTCAGCCTCTTCTCCTCTGGAGTTGAGCTAAACTCCTCCCCCCACGACCTTAGGGGTAATGAGTACCTTGACTAATAAAAATAAAAATGACAATTATCCAGCATATATGTTTCAGGTGCTGTTCCAAGAACTACACATGTTAAGCCCAGGCTTCTCATGTACATGATTGCACACAGCCTGGTCTAGAGGCTGCATTCCACCCACAAGGCTGCAGAGCCCTGTTTCTGGAAGAGCCCTGAGAATGCTCATGCCTAAGAAACTCCAGCTGATGTTGCAATCACATAGGGCATCAGCTCAGAGTCCCCCTACAGGGTAGGCAGGTCGTTGTCCTTGTTGCTCAGTGAGGACATGGAGGGTAAGTGATTTCTATGCTGTGGTCACACAGTGCAGAGTTGGAGGAAGTGGTTTTGGAAGTGAATCTTGATACCTGAGTCTGCAGTCTTAGCTATAGCTATACCACATGATACTTAAGCACTTGTTTTTAAAGGCTCTCATAAAAAGTCCTGCTAAACTGTGCAAGCAGTCTGGAGTAGTCTCTAGCCTATGAATCCCATGAGACCAATCTCTCCCTATTCTCCCCTTCTCGCTGCTCTGACCCTTTAGGGAAAGACTGGCATCACTGGAGCAGAACCAGACCCGATCGTCAGGGAAAGGGAGCACTGATCCCATAGGAGAGGAAGGATGAGTTGAGTCATTCTGCATCTCACTCAGGAGAAGCTACCCAATGGCCTGGTTCCTGCCCTCCCCACCCCCAGGCCATGCCTCGTCCTCAGTTCTGCAGCATTCTAAAACTTCACAGCGCAGGAACATGTACTTCAACTCCCGTCTCCATCATGTTACCAAGCAGAGACAGGACCAGAGGAGGATGGAGGTCCCCATGTCTAAACAAATGCAGTCACTGGTTAATTATCAGCCACCAAAGAACCTAGAGAGAGAGGATAAGACCTGAAATACATGCCTAGGCTTGAGAGATGGGGAAACTGAAATGCATGACTTCCCCTTTACTCCAATATTATTAAGGAGCACTTCTGAGAAAAAGAAAATGAGAGGATCTGATCTTACCTACATTCAATTAGTAAAACAGTGTAGCCTCGAAGCCTCCCTAGCCCAGTGACAGGGCTTTCCCGGGATCATAAAAGGGCACCCCCTCTGAACAGAGGTGACTCTGCAGCCATCACTTGGCCACAGACAGTCCCTGGTGAGAAAGGAAGGTGCTCCTTCCTCCAGTGGGCCTCAGTCCCCAGTCAGGAAAGCCCCACTGGTAGCTACAACTGTGTGTCCTGTAGTCCCCAAATCACACAAGCATATGTGGTAAAGCTTTCCCAGTAAAGATGCAGCTTAAGACCTAAGGAGGAGGAGGCAGCCTTAGAGAAAGAATCCCTGGGCTCAGGGAGCAAGGAAAAAGTCAGCTAACTCCACAAACTCTGGGAGAGGGTGCCCCCATGGTCCCAGCCTGCAAGCACCTGCACTCTTTCTGAAGCCCAGTGATCCTAATTAAAGTGAGTGAAGCTGGAGGCAATAGAGCCAAGCTATAGAGAGAGACTTGTTTATCTGGGGAGTAAAGAGAGCATGCGGGTGCCCCGGACCCCACAGGAAACTGTGGCTGCCACTTAGAAGCACTTATGAGGAACACACTCCCCCGCCTCTCCTGCTGTTCAGCCTTCTCCCCCCAACCCTTGGCATCAGGCTACAAATAAACCCAGTCTTGGCTGAGCTAGAAGCAGGC
>PVHY01029290.1:0-14419 GCA_004024945.1 Uropsilus gracilis | reverse complement strand
AAGACACTCAATTCACCATCTCCGTACCATAAAATCAGACTACAGAACAGCCCAGTAAATCCTGAAGCACACAGACTACAGCACACACTAGGAACAACATTCAGAGGTGAGGGACCCAAATGGGCAATGGAACAGGTCAAGGAGGTAGCCCAGATGGTGATCCCAGCAAGTAGAGGGGGAAATGGCAAGCAGTCCTAAGGTGGTAGGCCACAGAAGACAGCAGCAAACCCCACAAAAGGACCTGGAAGCAGCCCCAATTATAGCAGATCTCTGACAACCGTAGCAAGCCCTGGGTAGTATCTGGAAGCCATTCATTTTCAAAAGCAGCCTAAGGAAGCCCTGCCAACCATGGGCAGATGAAATGGGAGGGTCTAGTTCCCAATATCACTTAGAGCAGCAAACCAAAAACACTATTTAGATAGTTCCATGGAAAGAAGTATGAATGATTAGCTCTTGGCCGGTAGAAACCAGTGCATACTTAAACTGGGCTGACTTCAAGGAGGTTCATATTGTGACAAAAAGAGGTGGGTAGACAGAGAGGAGAACTTGAGGTTTTGGTCTTGAGTAGGTAATAACTTGAGGTTTTGGTCTTGAGTAGGTGATACCAGTAGCAGGACTGTCAACTTATTCAGAGGTCATGGGGAAGGGAGGGAATAAAGGTTGTATACCAGCACACTCTTTTGGAAGAAGAGAAAACCTTGTAGAAGAGCTGGATTGTGCCACTGAATGTGGGTCCTGGATAAAGATAATTATGGAGGAGGCATTTTGGTGTGTACTTCACATTCTGACCCCTGGGACTGGTGCTCACATTGTCAGGTACAAGGAGAGCACAAAGACCACCAAATCTCAACCTAAACCTAGAAGAGGAAGGCTACCAGGGATGGCACAATAATGACCAAGTCCAACCCCAACTTGTCTACATCAACAGCTGCATTTCTCAAACCACTTCCCCAACCCTGCTAACTCAGCAACTACAAAAAAAGTACTGAGTGTATACAGAAGCAGCAAAGACATGCAGGAATGAATAATTAATTCAAACAAAACCACATCCTCTACCTGAATGTAAAGTAAAACAGTTACATCTCATATATCTGCTAAAGATTTTATTTTAAATAATAAAATGGGGAACCCTCAATTATCAAATGGGTAAGCAAAAGTTAAATGCATGGAAATTCAAGACAGGTGAGTGTGATAACCCAAGGTGAGAGCCACTTTCTAGAATCCAAACACAAAAAGGGAAATTGTATCTTCCTAACTAAAATAGTTTAGAACTGCTATAATAAAGAATCTAAAAGAAATAGAAAACTCAAAAAGGTAAGTGAAAGAAGTACAATAAAACTCAGAAAAACTAATACAAGAGAAACAACAAAGTTCAGAAAAACAAAATGAAAGCCCTCAGAAATAAAATCAATGTGCAGAAAGTAAAAAGTGAAACTTCAAGAAAATTACAGAAATTCAGGAATTAAGGAGTTCAAAAATTTACATCAAGAACGCTAGAGAAGGCAATGGAACTAGAATGTATCAAACAGAACACTAACTTTGAAAATAGCAATGGTAATACACAAGGACTCAGGTGGAAAAAGACAGAAAAGAGGTTAAAACAAATGAAGAGGCTATTATTGAACTTCCTAACACAATCAAGAAAGCCAACATAAGGAGGACATTCAAACTACTACAAATGAAGCTACCATTTGATCCAGTGATTCCACTTCTGGGATACAAAAACACTAATTCAAAAGGAAACCTGCACTCCTATGTTTATTGTGCACCATTTACAATAGTCTGGATATGGAAACAACCCAGCTATCCCAAAACAGGCAAATAGCTCAAAAATCCATGTTGTATTTATACAATATAATAGTAGCAATCAAAAAACACAAATTCATGAATGGTGCTAAAAGGAATCATCTAGCTGATATAAGCCAGAAAGGAAAAGCTATATAGAGCATGGTCTCAATTATATGTGGGATACAGGGCAAACAAACAAAAAGACAAAGAAAAGGTTAAAACTAACAGAACAGAATGAAGCATATAGCAAGGGCAAAGAAGAAAGGAGGGTGAGCACGGGAGGAATGAGCACAAGGATGGGGATGACTGTTCATGGGTGATACAGTGGTGGGAGAACTTTGAGGTATACAATGAAGAAAAAAATATATGTGTGTGTGTATGTATATATATATAAAATCAATAAAAAATTAATAAATAAGAAAGTCAATGTAAGAAAGGTTATCCAAGATGGGAAAGAGAGGAAAAAGGGAACAGTGAACTTGTTTACGGAAATAATAAAGAAAACTTTACACCTGGAGAAAGAAATATACCAGCTTCTGAAGTTAAAAGAATAACTGGTTACCTAAATGGAATGAGATATACACCAAAACACATGGTTGTGAAACTACAGAAGCTGAAAGATGATGAAGGAAGAATACTGAAGACTCGGGAGACAGGGAAAGCAGGTAACTTAGAGAGAGGTATTCCGATAATGCTTACATCAGATATCTCAGTAGAAACTAAACAGTCATGGAGAGAATGTAGAGAGCATTCAAAACACTGTAAGATAAAAACTCTGTAAGCCGGAAATCTATATCTTGTAACAGTGGCTTCCAAATAAAAGGAAGAAATAAAGACTTTCCCAGGAAAACAAAAATTGCAAAACAACAATAAATTAAAAAAAAAAAGCAAACACTATACCTCCCTATAATAAATGTTAAAAAGAAGTACTCCATTCTAAAGTGAAGAAAATCTACAAAAAAAGGTAAAAAAAAAAAAAAGAAAATCTGTTACAGTTGCAGCAATTCCCTATATATCGACAATTATTTTAAATGTAAATAAACTGAACTTGCCAATATAAAAAGGTAAGAGTGGCTAGCTGAAACCAAAAACAAAACCCAAACTTGGGTTGTCTCCAGGAGATCCACTTCAGCTTCAAAGATAAAGATAGGCTCAAAGTAAATGTCCTTCAAGGGACAAACAGAGAAAGCAACACTTTCATCAAACAAAATAACAAAATAAAATTCCACTTAAAAGAGGTAACAAGAGACAGGGATGGACTTATAAAATGATTAAGAAAACTATATCAAAAAGATATAACACAACACACACACCTCACAAACAAAAGAGAATGAAAATATATGACAACTATTAAAAAATCGAAAAGCAGACATTGGCCACACAGTGCAACAGAGGCTTACACTGATGAACAGATCAACCAGACAGAAAATCAACAAGGAAACAAGAGCTTTAAATGATGAATTATACTAAGTGGGTTTACAAGAAGCTTACAGGGCATTACACTCCTAAAGAGCTGAGTATACATTCTTCAAAAGAATGAAATATTCACCAGGTAAATTTTCACCAGATAAGTCTCATATTGAGTTACAATACTAATGTCAAAAAGTTCACATAGATAGAAATCTTAGCAAGTATTTTCTCTTATCAAGTATTTTCTCTGATCATGAAGGTATCAAACTAGAAATCAACCACAAAAAGAAAATCAGAAAAATCTCTACTATCTGTAGGAAGAACATATATTACTAAATGACTACTGGATTAATGAAGAATCAGAGGTGGATTTAAAAATTACCAGGAACAAAAAAATATACACTAACACTAACACCTTGGGACACAGCAAAAGCAGTACTAAGAAGAAAGTATACAGACCCACATCAAGAAATAAGATGTCTGCTCAATAAGTTAACATTATACCTTAAGGAACTAGAAAAAAACAATGAAACCACGTCAATAGAAAAAAAGAAATAATAAAAATTAAAGCAGAAATACATGAAGTAGAAATCAAAAAGGCTGATCAAGGATAAATTAAAACAAAAGCTAGTTCTTTGGGAAAAATAAACAAGAAAAACAAACTTTTAGCGAGATTCACAAAATAAAAAGGGAGAAAACACCGAGGGGCATAAAAGTTTAAAAAGATATGTCAACAATACAGAGAGTAAGAGACTTCAATAAACATCTTCATGTAGACAAACTGGAAAATGGAATGGACATTTTCTGGAATCTGGAATGGACAAATTCTTAGAAGCATATAACCTCAGATAAAATCAGAAAGAAATTAAAAACCTGAGTTAACTAATTACAGGTAAGGAAACTGAAACAATAAACAAAAGTCTCAAAAAAAAAAAAAAGCCAAGAATCATAAGGTTTCACTAGGGATTTCTGAGAAACCATCAAGAGGAACTAATTCCTACCCTTCTCAAATTCTACCAAAGAATTGAGAAAGAAGCACTAACAATGAATGCATTTTATGGGGCCAATATTACTCTGGCATCAAAAGCAAAGACCACTGCAGAAAAAGTAAACTACAAACCAACACCCCTTATGAAAATAAAAGCAAAACTCCTCAAACTGTTAACAACATGAACCCAATACATTAAAGGAGTCATAAAATATGACCAAGTGGAATTTATTCCAGAGATGAAAGGATGATTCAACATATGGTGATTCACCACAAGAAACGGAAAGACAAAAATCATATTACCATATCAATAGGTGGAAACAAGACAAGATTCAGAAGCCATTTATGATTAAAAACTCTTAGTTAAATGCAGACACATGGAACATACCATATCAAAATGAAGGCCTCACATGTCAAGTCTACAGCTCCCATCATACTAATTGTGAGAAATTGGAAGCTCAACCTCTAAGATCAGGATACAATGAGGAAGCTCACTCATCACTACTGTTCAACAGTGCTAGAGTTCTAAGGAGAGTATTTAGGCAGAGAAAGCTATAAAAGGTATGCAAATTGGAAAAGAAGCAGTAAAACTATCACTACTTATAGATGACATAATAACAAATAACACTCTAAAGATGCAACTAAAAAAATTATTAGAAACAAATCAGCAAATTGAGAGTCCACAAAATTTTGTTACATTCCTATATACAAGTAATAAAATCTGAGAAAAAAATTAAAATTCAATCCTGCATACAGCAACATCAAAAACTATTAAATATCTAGGTATAAACCTAGTAAAAGAAGATTTTTCCATGAAAACTGTAAGATGCTGCTAAAATAATAGAACTCACAAGAGAAGATATTTTATGCTTATAGATGGGAAGAATTAACACTGTTAAAATGTCTATTTTATACAAAACAAATATAAATTCAATGTATTCCCTATCAAAATTTCAAACCAATTCTTCAAAGAAATAGAACAAACTAAATCTTAACCTGGAGCCACAAAAGATTGCAAACAGTCAATGTAATCTTAAAATAAGAGAAATACAAATATCACACTCACAGACTTCAAATTATGCTAACAAGGCTACAGTAATCAAAACAGTGTGGCATTAGAAAACAGACACACAGTCTAATGGAAGAGAACTGAGAATCCAGAAATAAACACACTTTTATATAAACAATAGGCCCAAAGAATGCAAAAGTATAAATTCAAAGGGATAATGGACTCTTATCTCATTAAAGCATTGTTTACAAAAGCCAAGTTATGTAAACAACCTAAGTGCCCAATGACAGAGTAAATTAAAAATATGTGGAAAAATAAGCTATTAAAAAAAAGTGAACTCTTGCCTTTTGCAATAAACCTGGATGCTAGAGTGAAAGAGAAAACACATACTAAACTAAACTTAAACCCTAGAAATATGACTGCAGTACTGAGGCTATAAGTGGCAGTAGGGAACAGGTAATGGAGAAGATAAGAATAAAGTGTGGAGAGAGGCTACTGGTATATAGTAAAAGACTTTGGGTACACTGGCAGTAGGAGATGTGAACCTATTTCCTTTTATCACAGATAATGTGGTAAATAAATGTTATCTCAATTAGAAAAAAAAATTGAAAATAAAAATCAGTATAGAACTAACAAAGACCCTGGCCAAATCAGGGAGAATAAACAGAATAAATAGTGATTTAAAATGATGCAGGAGAGGTTTAAGTGGATCCAAACTTTATAAATGGTTAGTTTTTACCTACTAGTATGGCTTTTATTTTTCATTTTAGACTTAGAATTATAAGAACTTTTTAGAAAGAAACTGAAGTTTAAGAAAATAGATATTTAGATCAGTACATAATATTATGTAATTCAATGTTAGTGGTCCTATGTGCCTATTTTTAAAAAATGTTTTCATGTTTGGATAAATATTTCTGAGAAAAAACTGACAAGAAATTAATATAGGTGGCTACCTCTAAATACAAGGATAAAGAACAAGAGCAGAAGATACTAATTTTTCATTATAAATTGCTTCTGAACTTATTTTTTTTAATTACTTATATGCATTACATCTAAGATGTATTAGTTATCTGAATATACTAGTTATCTGAATATATACTTATCTATAGAAATGTATATGTGGCTAATAAAGTCAGGAACAAAATTTGAATACCTCAGTAACTAAAATTTTAATGCTTAAAAACACATATAACATATAAACCATATAAATATATGTGTATACATACACCTGTGCATATTTGGATATATGATACTCAAAGTTGTTTCCTCAGTAGTCTCAATTAAACTCTATATATCCCATGCTTTCAAATTATTTGACAATTATTTCCTCCTTCCAAATTGAAAATGCTTTAATAATATCATTAATATCATTACAAATATGACAGAACACTGCTAGTCATAATTCCTTTATCCAATTCAATGTGCTAGTCAAAATATCCAAAGAGTAGTTTAAAAGTTGTTTTGTCACCTCAAAATTGTCCAATTTGCATCCTTTCCATGTTAATCCCTTACCAGCAAAAATCAGAAAGCAAGAGGATATGAAAAATGAGATGAACAAGAGAGAAACATGATATTAGTCATCAGCTACAAGTAGGATCTTTATGGGTGGAATACAAATAAGTCAACAAAGTCATCGTAAGAAAATAAACACCCTACCACCAGTTTTGTAGTTCATCAATACTATGGGTGATTTACATGTACAACTGCAACATCTAATTCTTAACTTTCCCTTATAATTTTAGTCGCTTCATTTGCTGGTGAGCAAATTATGTCTGATGCTCATTGAGTTCAGCAACCCCATTGAACACACAGCAGAATTGCTCACCACCAGAGTTCCAGTCACAAAGCTGAACTTACAGCAGGTATGCTGTCCAAAGATCAGCCAAACGCCTTAAATACATACTGTTACGTGTCATATTAAGTCTACATAATAAGAGCAGGTAAACATTAAAAGTTTGATTATCTCAACAATATACCTTAAAAAAGAAACACACAAAAAAAGTTTTAAATTAACCACATCTTTTAAATAACCCATTTTTTTCCTCTGCTTAAGTGAACTAATGACCTAAAGTAATTTCATAAATAGATGAAAATACATACCCTATAATTACCAATAATGTAAATAACGCCAATATTCCATACTATAATTTTAAATAAAAGATATCAACTGCTGAATAATTTATTGAAAATAGAAAAGGTTTTTTAAAAAGTACAGAAATTTGTAGATAGCAGGCTATAGACTTACAATTTAATGAACTTAAAAGTTACTCTTTTATAACTGGGCCAACAGACCCAAAGAGAAATTCCTTAAATTCATTTTTAATGACTGTATTTTACTTACAAAATACACCAACAAATCTAATGATTAAATTAGATAAAATTACCTGGGAATCATTCACTTGTTTTGAGGTTGTTGACCTAAGTAAGAGTTCATACGTTCACACAGCTATATATATAAAAGTGCATGTGTTTACTGGACATGCCTGTGTCATTTATACACATACAGTGTGTATGCTGTACCATGTTTAAAATATATCCAACATACCATTTATGTCTATGTATATATGATTTATCTCCACTTTTTTTTTTCTTTGTCTTCACTGTTACCTAGATAGCACTGGGTTCTTAGTATATTTAAATGATTCAAAACAAATACCTATAATAAATTTTACAATGTATAAAATTCCCCATCTAAATCTTGATCATCTGAATCACTAAAAAACTCATACTTTGATCAATCCGTACCATAGAAAGAAAGAAAAATGTCATTTTTTTTTCCCTACAAAGGGCTAACTCCCACACTTGCAAGGACTGGCCCAAAATAACAGTAATTAGACTTGAACTTCGAATGTATGGATCTGATCTAGTCAAGTCAAAAATAGCTTTATGGCCACTTATAGTCTACACTTGTTGGCTATAGAGGATACTGCATTATACGGATGAAGTTAGACCAATCACAGGAAAATTAAATATAGTTGAATTAAGAAAATATAAAGATTTTCCAGAGTATTGTAGCACATGAGAGACAACCATGATGCAATTACTTCAGATAACTAATACAACTATTTCTTAAACTCCCTAAAATATACATAAACCAGAAACACACAGGTGTTTTTAAAACTGATGGTGACTTCTCCTCCCTTCACAGGTTCTCTGTTTCAACCCATCCTTAGAATTCTCCTTTCTGAAGAAGCAATATTGCCTTTTTGGACCCCATAGCCTTTCCTTACCACTGCTTCACACACAAAGTGCTCCTTCTGAGAACTGCTTTTAGGTGCTCCACTCAACCTAACTGAGAAGTTCCATACACCTCAGTCTGTTGGAGAAAAATCTATTAGTGATAACAGCTAAAATTTAAGTGTTTCTTATATGCTGGCAATGTACTATGGGCTTTACAACAACTAACTCATGCAAACCCCACCCCTCAAACAAACAAACAGAAAATCCAACCACTGCTAGGAGGTTGGTTCCTCTCCATTTTAGAGAGGCGCAAACTGTGTGACAGAGAAGCAAACTCTAGATAGTTAATAAGGACAAATGCCAGGCTTGAACCCAAACACACCATCTCCAGAATGTGGACTCCTTTACACAGTAACACTTCTCTGTATTATTCCTGTACATCAAAAAAGTATCAGCCTGGGATGGCCAATCCTCACATCACGTGTGTGCTTGATTATCACAGTTTGGGAGTCCTTTCCTGATATCCAACTGTGGCCTCTATGGCAAGGAACAGCACTCTAGCTTCTCTCATGTGCGTATGCGTGAGTGCGTGCCTGCGTGCGTGCGTACTGGGGAGGGTTGTAGGAGTGGTAAAGGAAGTCCCGTTCATGGTTCCATCACCTGCTGAAGTCATAAACTCTATCACCAAAATCTAGTACAGACTCTTATTACCTTAGCCACCACTATTTACTGGTAGTTCATCAATTTTTTTATGACCAAGCTTAAATCCCAACTCTCAAAAACTTCTGCTAATCAGAAAAGCAATAGTCTCTTGCCTTCCCACACACTTGACAGAACTTCATCTAATCTAGACTATTTTATATAATAAAATAGCTAATGGTATTTAACTGTATCCCATTTGCCCATTATATTTTGTAGCCTCATTCATTCCTTAAATTCTCTATTATGTGTCCAAAAATCTCTTTTCTTCTCAGATTCTTAAGTTCCCTGAAGACAGGAGAATCAATCCCCATGGCACATGCAAAGCCCAGAATCACAGTATGTTCAAATTTGGCTGAATTAATCTGTCAGAGTGAATGAATGAACCAAAAATGTCTCTACTGCTGCACCAAGATCCACTAGGAAGATGATTCAGTATGGAAAATTAGTTGAAAAAGCCCTTTTCCTTGAAGAAAACAAAGCAATCAGTAAATGAACAACAGAACTGGTGTAGAGGTACAAAGGGGACTGGGAGACCCAAGAAATAAAAATCCCATAAAGTTACAACAAGAAAAGACAGCTTCTCTCCTCTTCCCACTAGGCTAGACATCCGGGTCCGTGCCAAAGAGAACCTATTTCACTGTAATAGAAATCATTGACAGACACAATCAGAACACATAATACATAATATAACTTTGTGGAGAGAAAAAAAAAGGTTTACCATTTCTGAGGTATTTGGCATTATAATCTTGTAACACTAGCAATTAAGTTGTAATTACAACCCTTGGTGATTTTACTCACTATTATTAACAAAAGATCATTAAGTGTATGATGATCTTACATCCCAGAAATAGTCCCATAAAGCAAGCTGAGGTTATTTATTGTAAAGACAGCGAAAGTCTACTGGATTTCAGTATGGTCCATTCTTACCACTTGTAAATAAAAACCATGGCATACACTGTACCCACTACAAAGGTGTACTGCTCTAAGAAATCTATACTGTCTTATAAAATATGACTCAAAAGATATTTATCTGATATCCAAAGAGTAAATTTACATGTGGATGAACTGGAGGAGAAAAGTCTGGGGCCTAGCACAGAAATCTGTGCAGGAAGAGGAAGGGGTAAGAATTCAAATAGAACAGTATGGACCAAGGTATGTCATTTGTCAGAAATACAAGTTGTCTCAAGAGCACAGCTAATCTGCAAGTCAAGGCAAATCATAGTTGTAAATAACGCAATCACTTGGCAGTCAGCATAAGACTCCTGGGTTTTGAGTATTTGTGGAGGCTAAGAACTTGCAGTCATTGTTAACTGTACAGAGAAACAGGTGTAAATTTCATGCATGATCAAGATGGCACAGAGAGCATTCACTTAGCACCAGGGAGTCAGTCTGCAGACTGCCACATCTACTTTTTAAACCTTTATTGTTCTTGATTCTGTCATTAGGCAAGTAATTCTCTAGCAAACGCCAGTCTTCTAATTCTTGATGCCCAAACCACTCTAAATTGTCTACTGCTCCACCTTGGTTCAAGGTCTCATATGGAACCCAAACCTTTACCACAGCCTCCCCACAGGCCTACAATGTAACCTCCTCTGCTATCCACCCCATGCTCCTCACTCAGTGACACCCTACATGAAAAAGAGCTGCTGCCCTGCAACTGAGCACCCTCTGTCAGCACCCTCCCTCCATATGCTCCAAAGAGCACCTGGCAAGACCTCTCTAGTTGCTGTCACAACTTAGTGAAAAGGGGCTGACATTCACTGGGAAAAAGCAGGGCCTGCTGCTGAACATCTAACAAAGCACTGGGCAGTCCTCACAATAAATAATTATCCAACCCAAAATATCAACAGTGTTAAAGCTGAGCAATCCTCCTATAACTGATAAATATTTGAATGGCTATATGAAAAGAGGTTATCAAATCCTCTTTATTCTTTTATCACTGTTTCCAAACACTAATACACCATAATTTTGATTATTATCTGCTAGCTTAATATGAATAATAATGCATGTTAACAGTCACATAATGGGGGGGGGGGTTACATTAGTATTACCATTAAAGGAATCCATGGAGTAGCATATGAAAGTCAAAGCAGGAAGAGGTGCTATGTCACTCAACTAAGACATAGAAAGTTGGGGCTCCATCCCAGAAAACCTCAAACAAAAGCCATTCCCACAATATCAAAATATAGGTTACATGCAAGAAAAGGTAAAGTGTGGGGGTGGTTAAAAACTTTCAAGTCTTCAAACCCTGGACAAGTTCTTATCTCTACAACATGGGCATGTTACTTTATTCTCTAAACTCAGTTTGACATCTATAAAATAAGAAGGAAAATAGTACCTGCCTCACAAACTTACATGAGGTTCAAAATAGGCAATAAGCACAAGTGTTTAGAACAGTACTTAGCTAATTTTTAATGAGTGTCAACTATCAATTGTTATTAATCTGACAACTATTTTACACCTCACAAACCTTTGCATTGCAGGAGTAACTGAGGAAAAAAAATTTATCTATATACACAAATGATCATCAGTAAATATTTACTGAACAATTTCTAAAATACCTTAAGTGCAATAATACATCCTAAGCAAATTCTGTAATAATGCAATATATTTTACAAATCTTTTCAGTAATACTATGTATTATTATTGCCTTGATTTACAGTAACACTATAAAAATGACACGGTTTGTCATTTCTTCATGAATTAAATTAGGCAACCATATATCCTTAAAATACGCTGTAATGTATATTAAGCAGTTAAATGCTATACCAACCTTACAATGTATTCTTTCATATAAACCATTTCTGATTCAACTACTATAAAACAATCAGTCCTCACCAGATTTCATTATAACTAAGAAGTCAAAGTTGTAACATATTTGGTAAATTTAACACATTATATGATTTCCTGTAGAGAAGCATATTTTACTTAGAAATATTTTAAACAGTAGGTCAGGTATAAATTAAAATTACCAATCACATTTCCTTTTAAACAAAGGCATTATTCACATTATCCAGGAGAAAATAAGGCTAGCATAATCGTATTCAATTTATAACCAAGAAAACAAAAGAGCCATAAAGTAATCATACTACACACTCTTAACAAATTTCTATTTGATAAAAAAATATCATTTCTATCAAATATATTAAAAACAATTATCAAAATCTCTAAAATATATCTCTTAAGATATAAGCACATTTACCCATGAAATGCATAACAAATTTTCTTCTGTGTTATGTAGAAAAATTCTTACAACTTTCACTGCTTTATTTTTCTTATATTTTTGCCAGTCATAGCCACAAATTAATGACTCCAGGTTAGTAACACATTCATTTCTGTTTAGAGTTGAACCTACCATATTAGATTGTTCTGAATGCATTACCCCCACCAAAATGTGGGAGTATTTATGTCATTTATCTATATTCAAACATATCAACTGAAGTTATTTTCATATTATATAAAGGGTGTTCACTTGGTTCAATATGCCTAAACTCTTTTAATCAAATCTCGAGTGTAAGAAATCATATGAAGGGTGGGAATACATACAACATTAAAATCCTTTCACTTCACATAAAGAATCCACAGGCACTTCCACAAACATATCTGTCACACCCAGGGGTATCTGCACAGTCACATTACCAGCCATGACAGGTCGGCCAGCCCCCATTATCTGTGCTGCCGTGGCACACCTGAGCTCCCTGCCCCTTTCACATCACTTTCTGGAGCAGCTCTAAAACGGCATCTCTCTCACAGGCTGGTAGTCTTAGGAGTCCTCCCCCACTACCTCTCCATGGCAACCGCAGCTTCAGAAAAGCCAGTCCACCTCTTACGCAAATGAAAAGAGGCCACAAATGTCAGCAGTCACAACATCCCCCTCTTCCCTCCCTAGTTAATTTCCTTCTTAAAGTAACAGCACTGCATTCTTTTCATTTTCCATCATTTAATGGATGGGAAAGCAACTCAGGAAAATTAGAGTTAAAAATGCATCTGTATGGCCACTCATATAATATGACTGAGAATTCAAAGATGAGCATGATTTGTTGAGTTTTATTTACCAAGCCAATACTTCAGCAAGCCCTTTTTATAGCTGAGCTTTCTGGCATTTTAAGTAAGAATCCTTTTAAGACATTATCTATTCTGTAATGTGACAGAGAGCTAGTGAGAGCAAAAGTGCATTTATTCTGATTACCAAGAAATAATTTGGTATTCAATATGCATTCTATATCTACTGTTTCTTTTGCATGTTCATTTTTATCTAGGAAAGCCAAGTTCTTTTTAATTGTTTTACTCTTGTAAAACAGTTAATTATTAATAATGCTACAGGAAGGGGAAAGTGAACTTGATTATCTTCTAATTGTTATTAGATTCAAATTTGTAAATGTATGAACAGCTTCATTTCCTAAATATATTTTAAAGAAACAAATACAATGCTTAGTTTATACTTCATAAGGCTACAGAGGTAGTATAAGAAAACCAAAAGCAAGTATAAGAAATCAAAAGCAATCACTAGCCATCAAATTATGATGAATAATGACACATGATAACATGTATAAACGCCATAGTTTAAAATGTATTTTAATCCACATATATACCAAAATGTCAAATTCTGTAAGTTGTCACTGAACATAAGTATATCCAATAATAGAATTCCAACTGAAATAGCATGAAACAAGCTCTCATCAATGACTGATAGTCAGTTTAAATGCAGTGATCTTAACAGCCTCCAAAAGATGTATTCTTCATGGAAAAATAAATCAGACTACAGAAGTTATGTTTACATGGAAAATAACTCAAGAAAAGATTAGTAATTTTTTAAATGAACCCAGGTTGTGCACACTTTTTTATTATTAAGCTTATTTTGTTTAATTAATATTTTTTGTGGTAACAGTGGTCTGTAACACTGTATGTTTCAAGTATAAGACATAATTCAACATCTGTATCCTACAGTATGATCACACATACTTTTTTGTCACATGATAAAGGCAGTTTACTATCTTCCATTTAATTATATACCACTCACCAAATACCTATGAATGTGTTAGGCTCCCTAAAATTCAGAGAGGACATGAGGTATTTTCAGGAACTGTCAGGGCTGGTGGGAGCTGTCCCTCAGCTAGCCCAATTCAAGATTCAAGGAAGCTCCCCAAAAGTGAAGCTCAAGGTAGAACTATAGGCCAAAGGCAGAAGTGGAGTACAGATTCCTGGCTCAGATCTCCATTACCAGGACTATATTTAGAGTATAGGATTTTAGATATCATAATAACATTGTCAGATTAAAAAGTACTTTTCATTCACTACTTTTGGTTCTAAATGTTTATGGGACAGAGGAAGGGAAGGGAGGG
>PVHY01029289.1:0-14411 GCA_004024945.1 Uropsilus gracilis | reverse complement strand
TATATATATATATATATATATATATATATATATATATATATATATATATATATATATATATATATATATATATATATATATATATATATATATATATATATATATATATATATATATGCTTTCTTACTGGTCTTCTAGCTCCTTTTCAGGGACTGGCACATGGCTAACAGTCAAAATTAGGTGGTATAAATAAATTTCATATCCAGGTCCTAACTTTTTTTCTTTTTTTTGGATGCTACACTTCCTTTATTTCAGAAAAAAGTCAAACCTTATCAGTGCCCACAGCTGTGGCACACACACACACAAAAGCATTTTATATGACATGGGATGATGAGTACATGGCAGGTGCTATATGATCTTAGTCTTTGTGAGTTTGAAGCTTTGTACAATACAAGTTTTAAACGTATATTTCAAAAATACTATATTTCAATGAACAGAAATTATTACATTCACTAAGTAAAGCAGCCCAGACTGATAAAACACATGTAGGATATCAGAGATTAGGACAGTCTGTTAACTGATTATACCATTAATATACTATAATTACTCACATAAATTCAGTAGTAATTGAAGCTGTTTGTAAGTAGATTAACTTCAGAAAACTAATGACCTTGTTTGAAAAACAAAGATGTTGAATAGAAACCATTCCCAAATGGACCCTCATTTCCAAGACTATATTACAGATCCTAAAATCCAGTTCTCATTTTGTTATTAAAATTAAATTTAAATTGAATGTATAATATAGTGAAATATTCTAATAGTTAAGTATAATCTTTGAAATAGCTTTATGTTTTAAACTACAAATTAAAATAAATTATGGGTGCATTATCTATAGACATTTATTCAGTTTTTGAGGTTTTATCTTATTTATTGAGACTATCATGTCAAAAAATTCAACTGCATGGCAGATCAAGAGAGGCAAAAACAGAACAGGAAAATTAGCACAATTTAAAAAAAAGTATGCAAATAGCTATAGGCATAATTTCAAGATACAGAGCATTTGTATCATTGTAAAATGCAGTGTACATTGAATTAAATCTTACAATTTGCTTCTTTTTTTTAATCTTATCAACTCAAACTTCTTTTTTCCCGGATTTATTTTATTTTTTAAATAAATAATTTACTTATATATATATTTCACATCATTGTAATCCCTGGTGGTCACCCACCACCTCCCCTTCCTTGCCGCTCCAGTTGGTCCCCCCTTCCCCAAATTGTATACTTTCATTTAGTTGTTCATATATTAGTGAAACCATTTGATTTCTGTCTTTTTCTTTCTGACTTGTTTCTGCTAATATGATTTCTTGTAGGTACATCCACGTTACCATAAATTCATCAAATTTGTTATTTTTAATTGATGAGCAATATTCCATTATGTACATATACCACATCTTTTTCATTCATTTGTCTTTTTTTGGGACACTTGGGCTGTTTTCATGTCCTTGCAATTATAAATAGTGCTGCAATTAACATTCAAGCACAGGTGTCCCTTTGTACCCACACTGAGGTCTCCTTTGGGTAGATTCCCAGAAGTGCGACTGCTGGGTATATGGTAGTTTTCATTAGTTTGAGGGTCCTCCATCTTGCTTTCCATAGTGACTGAACCAGTTTACATTCCCACCAGCAGTGTAAGAGTTTTCCTTTCTCTCTGCATCCATGCCAGCACTTGTAGTTGCCTGTTTTTTTGATGTGGGCCATTCTTACTGGTGTAAGGTGGTATCTCATTGTGGTTTTGATTTGCATTTCCCTGATTGCTAGTGACGTTGAACAATTTTTCATATGCCCGTTGTCCTAACCTTTAAGGAACTTAAAATGTAATGCACCTCCCATCCTAAGTTTTGTAGATTGTACCATGTATGCCAGTATTTTTTAAGAATATAAAGTATGTTCCTTTTATCATCTGAAATAATTTATTTTGAAATATTTCAAAGATATTCCAAAGAGGAACAAATTTTATAGTGAGTACCTGCTACTTAGATTCTCCCATTAATATTCTATGCACTGGAGAAAAAATCAGTCCCTTAATAAATGGTGCTGGGAAAACTGGATACATGCAAAAGAATAAATGTGTGCCCCTCAAGATATTTGCAGGAATTTATTTGAAAGGGTTTAGAGACTTAAATGTAAGACCTAAAACTTTGAGAAGAAAACATAGGGAAAAACTTACTGATATTGGCCTTTATAATAGGTTTCTGACACCAAAGTTAAAACAACAAACGAAAAGATAAAAGGCATATTATCTGCCTGTGCACCTGGGTCCCTAGCCATCAGAGCTCCCTTGCCAGAGGGGAGAAAAGGGGGTGAAGGTTCTTGGGTAAGCCCTCTAAGCTGGGTGAGCCCTGGAGGGGGGGCACAGGGCAGCCCTCTGCAGCCAGGATAGGCGGAACCATATTGCCCCCTGCTCCTAGTCTAAGAGGAGCTTGGAAGGGTGCAGGCTCATTCATCTGGGCCCTGCCCCTGTGCAGGGAAGTACTGGCACGTGGGTGGGCAGGCGGTGGGGGGGTGAGGGGAGGGGGACGGAGCCCCTTCCACTTCACTCTGACTTCAGCTAAAGTTCAAGAGGGGCAAGAAGATGCGCAACAAAAACCCCATCATAGAATGGGTGAGAGATCATGCAAAAATCCAGCCCACAAACCTGAGCTGGACACAGTAGATGGACAACCAAGAGAACCAGTGCATGCGAGACAAGAGGAACAACTGTAGAGACACAGTGTCACAATGCACACCTATCCACTCACCAGGCTAGGAAGACCTGGGACCTCATTCTGGAGATGCCTTCTAGGAGAGCAACACCCCCTCTCCACACTATGGGAGAGGAGAGGAAGATCAAAGATGGGGTAATCAACCTCACATCAAAACTGCAAGCTGAAGCAGAGAAGATGATCTACAAAGGCCATTCACAGATGTTTGTATTCACAGAGAAACTTCTTCACCGACACTGGTTGGGGGCGAGAGTCCCTAAATCTGACACCAGAGCTATAAGGTAAAGCAGCAAAGCAGTAGAAATGGGAATGGAGAAGATGGCCTGCAGCAAGAAAACATAAACAGATCACAAATGAATATAGACTGGTTGCCCAATGCAAACTTAAGACTGAAAATCTACCAGCAAGGCTTGCTTGGTTCCCACAACACAGTCCCCCACCCAGTGAAAGGACACTGACACAGGAAAGAAAGAGACTAAAGGACTTAGCACTACTGGTAAACAACAAAGAGTGGGGTTTGAGGAAATGTAAGAGGCACCAGAGGGAGGAGGAGGTATCCCAAAAACCACTTACAGAGGTTGTGATCTAAAGAACAAAATAAATATTAAAAAAAGAAGTATTATATCAAATTAAAAAGTTTCTGAACAGAGATGGAAACCATCTATAAAATGAAAAATACCACTTATGGAGTGAGAGAAATATTTACAAAGCATGTATATGATATGAGGTTTTACATCCCATTCACATACTCAACAGCAAAACAGCAAAAAACAAACAAACAAGCCAATCAAAAATATATAAAGGATCTATATAGAGAAATTTATAAATGTTCAAATAGCTGACGGGTACATGTTCTCAACACCAGCAATCATCAGGGAAATAAAAAGCTTATATCTGCTAGAATGGCTGTTACAAAAAGACAAGAGATAACAAGTGCTGTTGAAAATGTGGAGGAAAGAGAACTTTGTGCATTGTAGGTGGGAATGTAGGTGGTATAGCTACTGTGGAAAACGGTGAAAATAGTTCTTCAAAAAGTTAAAACTAGAGTTACCCTATGGTCCAGTAATTCATTTCTGGGTTTATGTCTATAGGATATCAGATCACACTTTGAAGAGATATGTTTTCATATTCATCACAGCATTATTTATACTAACAGATATAAAAACTAAGTGTGCAACTTGAGAAAAATATGAGGTATATAAAATAATGGAATATTATCCAGTCATTATAAAGAAAGAAATTCTGCCATTTGGATGAATATTAAAGGCATTTTTAAATAGTGAAATAAGTCAGATAAAGGAAAACAAAGGAAAAACAAAGGAAGACAAACAAAGGAAGCAAGACAAAGGAAGACAAAGGAAAACAGTTGTCTAATCCCACTTACAGATAGAATTGATAAAACTGCAATTCACAGAAATTGAGAACAGATTTGTGGTTACCAGATATTGGAAGTTGGGGAGTGGGTAAAATGGGTGAATATGGTCAAAAGGTATAAATTTCCAATTATAAGATAAATAAGTCCTGGTCATTTAATGCACAGACACGGTGATTAGTGTTAGTAATATTGTATAGTTTATTTGAAAGTTGAAAAGAGTAATCTTAAACTTTCTGGTATCAAGAAAAAATTTTACATGTCAAATGATAGATAATTAAATGGCCTGATAAACCTTTTGCAATATATACAAATACATTGTGCTGTATACTTTTAACTCATGTAGTGTTACATATAAAAATACTGGAAAGAATTTACTATGCAATTATTTAGGGTCTATTCTGTGTTGGACATAGTTTCATATATACTGGTAGAGTCCCTTTTGAAAAGAGAATATTCTAAGTGAATAATTTTGTTATACAGTGAAGTTTTCATGCACAATTTCTTACTGGGTATATGCTTCAATTCTCCTTTAAAGATATATGAAATAATCAATGTGCACTGAGGGTCAGTCCTGGGAAGCTTCTGGAAAAGGAGGTCACTGAGTAAGTTTTGAAGGATGAAAGATGTATGACTCATTCAGGTCTTCATGCCCTATGTGTTGCTCCTTCTGCATAAATATTCTCTATGCCATTTTGTCCCCTCTTCTAACTCCTCAACCTTCCCATCTCAAGTACATTAACCATTCAATATGAAGAAAATTCTACCCTGTTGTAGAGGTTTAAACAATTTCTCCTGACAATTCAGCATTATGTCTGATGCAGAGTGAAATTTAGTGAAGGCCACATGACTTTTATTAAATGTGTACACCCTCCCTAGGCATTCTGCCTCATTTAAATCACCAATGAGTGAGTCAGAATTAACAGATAAAAGTGTAAATGGTGATGCTCTTTTTAAATATTATATTTAGAATCTGTGTAAAAATTTTATTATTATTAAACATTACATTACAATATTCTGTGTCAGGTGCACATCATTAAAAAGAAACATGGTAATGAACACTAAGGAAGGTGATGCTCTTAAGGCATCCAGTCTGTTTTGTTTCCTCTCCATTGACTCATTAAGAGACTTTTCTTTTTTAATTGTTGTTACCAAACCAATTAGGTTTGGGGACAATTCCCCTGACCACATAAGTTGTTAACATATTTATGTCTCTGTTCTGGTCACTATTCTCCAGTACTATTATTTTATTACCTTTAAAAAATTCTTTCAACTTCTTATATAATAGCAGTGACATAACTGCTCTGTTACCAAGGTATTCAAGTTCCCTGAAGATGCTGTGGTCTGGGGACAGGTAGGTAGAAATAATGAAAATGATAACAGCAGGGAAAAAAAAAACGGTTTATTAAGTTTACTTTCAGAAAGACAGTGCTAGTGATAGAATCTCCATGTGCAAATAAAATTTTGGTTTTGGTTTCAGTAGATTAGAACATAAGGAAAGAGGAACAAATCACAATGGTGAATATATAAAGAACTACAGACTGTGGAGAAAGTCAAATAACTGATTTTGATTTTTAACTGGTACTAGAAGTATGTATTAGGATTTAGCATGAACATTAAATCTATAAAGGAGATTCAGCATTCCTATAATACAATGTGCTTAGCATAGGAAAGGTATAGGGATTCAAATGATTTAAAAAAGGATTTACTTTTTATCTCATTTACCTTTTAACTCAGATTGAAAAGAAATTCATAAGCTAAGAAGTTAAAGTCAATACTACTAACTATGTTTTATTTCTATATTTGCAGAAAAGTTACAAAAGGAAGAAGATTCAATTCACTATGGACTAGTTCTCCACGGTACTTGTTAGGACTAAAACAAAATAATGCACACGATCTGGAGAGGGGTTGACTGGTAAACTGTACAAGAATTCACCCACCTGTATGTATCTATATACCTATCATTTTGACTGATGTAAAAATGTAAAAAAAAATGGCTAAAGTGCTATTAAGGGGGGTTAATCCTATTAAATATTTGTTGGCCATTTAGTTGTCCCCCCCTCCAGTACTGACCCATAATATCAAATAGTTGTAGAAAAGGGTCAGATAATATAGCAAATTTAGGAACCTAAGATATGAAAATTGATCATTAAAAAAAAGGTAAAAGGACAATTTGATTACTTAATTCGTGTATAGAAAGTATCAGTTTTAAAGAGTTCTTGATTACACCTGTACTTGGCATTCACAGGACAGGCGGACATGGCTTAAAATAAAGAACTAGAAAGCTAAATAGGATAAATTATTCTCAAATAGTATGCTTTAGATATGCTACTGATGTATGATATGTGCTGGAACAGAAATTCAGTTTATACACATACTAGTTTATTGCTATGGATTTATTGTAGTATACTTGTTCTATTTTCTTCACTTACAAACTTTAAAACAGATGACAGTCTTCCCTGGGAGACTGACCAAATTCATATAAATCTACAAAGGAAATCATGGTTTTTAGAGAGCAAGTGTTAAAAGTCACTTTAACTTTAATGGGTTTTAATTATGAAAAGTACAGTTGCAGATTAAAGTTCAAGAGAACAAGATATTCAGTGTTCTATTAGAACAAGTGCACTCTTCTGGTACAATGAGATGTCTCCCTCTAGTTTTGTTTATTGAACCAGAAGCAACACTAACACACCATCCGTATGCATGTTAATATACTCTGGTCTGTGGGTTTTTGGCTTTGTTTTCTTTCTCTTTTTAGATTATCAGATTCATTTCCATAATCCCTGTTTTCCTGTTTCCTTGTCTGTTTATTCCTTAGAATAGCTCTCATATAGGCTCATTATACTTAGATAGCACCAGAATTTCTATTGTATTGACTGTTCTGTATTATGAAACCCCAGCTGCTTTAAGGTTTACATTTGAATTAGCTGCTGTTCCCTAAGAGTGGCCATAAAAGTAATTCATATGAAGATGGAATGATTTGCTATATCAGTGTCTAGCACTTTGGGATATTATTATTCCCTAGATACATTGCTTGGGTACCTAGAAAAATTCTGCCTTCCAAATAGAGAATATATTAAATATTTGGTAAGTTCTTTGCAGAACAATATTAATTCTTCACTGACCACACACTTTTATGGAGTGTGGTCAGTATTGGGTTAGTGTTTCTAAAAATAACTATTTAGTAATTCTTCGAAGATATTTCTCCCTCTGCTCCTTTCCCACCTATCTATTCATCTATCCATTTATTCATCATTTTCACTTCCCTTTCCATTTTTTGAAAGGTAAATAATTACAATAGGCAAGGGTGTGCATCTCTCTCTTTGAATTAGTATTTGAATATTTTGGAAAGCATAAAATAGAAAGGGGTAACTTCTGATTTGAGTAATAAAATCAGAGCTACAGGAACAGGATGGTACAAATCTTTTTGTCATTCGGTAATCTCTTGCCTATCTAGTAAATGTGATTGGTTACTATTCCTCCAAATAGATGAGTTAGCATTGATCTTACTAGTATAGCAACATAACATCAAATGTACTGTTTCCTCAGGTCCACGCATGGGTACCAGCCCGCCATTCCACATGTTAGCAAAAACAACTGGCAACTCAGGGGCTGAAATGGTGCTTCATGTGTAACTACAACTATAATAGCCAAAGGATGTTATTTAATTTTTGTGAAATGTTCAGGTAATATCTGACTCCCCAAATTTATATACTTTCTATAGATGACACTAATTAATATGATAGTATCAATTTGAAGTTTGTCATTTTCTTCTTTTAGGTAACAGGAAAGTGAATTGATCAAATGTGCAAATGAATGGAGCCAACCACTCTGTGGTGTCTGAGTTTGTGCTCCTGGGACTCTCCAACTCCTGGAAGATTCAGCTTCTTATTTTCTGCTTTGCTTGTCTTTTCTATGTGTCCAGTATGATGGGAAACCTCCTTATAGTTATCACTGTCACTTGTGATTCTTACTTACATTCCCCCATGTATTTTCTTTTAGCCAATCTCTCTATCATTGACTTGATATTTTGCTCTATTGCAGCACCCAAGATGATTTGTGACCTTTTCAGAAAGCGGAAAGTCATTTCCTTTGGGGGCTGTATAGCTCAGATCTTCTTTAGTCATGCTGTTGGAGGGGCTGAAATGGTGCTTCTCATTGCCATGGCCTTTGACAGATATGTGGCCATATGTAAGCCTCTCCACTATCTCACCATCATGAATCCTCGAATGTGTATTTTGATTCTGGTGGCAGCCTGGACCATTGGTCTCATCCACTCATTGTCCCAACTGGTTTTTGTGGTCAACTTGCCCTTCTGTGGCCCCAATGTATTAGACAGTTTTTATTGTGATATACCTCGGCTCATCAAACTTGCTTGCACAGATACCTATAAGCTGGAGGACATGGTAACTGCTAATAGTGGGTTTATTTCTTTGGGTGCTTTCTTTTTACTCGTTCTCTCCTATATTTTCATGTTGGTCACTCTTCAGAAACACTCTTCAGGCAGTTCATCCAAGGCTCTTTCTACTTTGTCAGCTCATATTATTGTGGTTATTTTATTCTTTGGTCCATTGATTTTTTTCTATGTATCACCATCTCCTTCAACACATCTGGATAAATTTCTAGCCATATTTGATGCAGTCTTAACTCCTTTTCTAAATCCACTCATCTATACACTCAGGAACAGAGAGATGAAGATGGCAATAAGGAGAGTGTTCAGTAAATTTATGGGTCTCAGAAAAAAATAACTAAGTGGTTTTATTGAACACAGCATTTCCAAGTGCTTATTGATAATTTTTCTGTTACTAACAGCCCATCTTAATGAACAATCTTTTAGATTGTTAATTGGTTGGTCTTAATGACCATCTTTTAGAGATTATTTTTTGTCAGTTTTTTCACTTTACAATTCTCAAGTTTGGTTTCAAC
The DNA here is from genome assembly GCA_004024945.1 of Uropsilus gracilis. Classification (NCBI taxonomy): domain Eukaryota; kingdom Metazoa; phylum Chordata; class Mammalia; order Eulipotyphla; family Talpidae; genus Uropsilus; species Uropsilus gracilis. The sequence continues at coordinate 5,411 of PVHY01029289.1, read as the reverse complement.
ACATTAAATGAAACTGTCACCATCCCCAGTATTGAAAAGTGTCTCCTGTAGGAGATGAACCTTAGTATTCAACTCTGCCCTAACTGTTGTTTATCCTCCAATCATTTGTAATTGTTTAAGCAACCTGTATTATTTTACATAGCTCCTAATACCATAAAGGGAAGGATCCCAGTTGGCACCTAAATTCAGGTTTATTGGAAGCCAGATCCTCAAGAAACAGTTTTTGAAGTATGTATATGCACGTAGTGATATGGAACTACAAACAAATTCCACTAGTCACAGAGATCAGGGACCAAGGACGTGTCTCCTGAGTGGAAGATACAAAAAAAAAGTCAGGCTCCAAACGCCTATATGAGTGATTCTTTGGGGGATACCAGTGAGTGAGGGAAAGGCAAAGGGAAAGCACAAGAATGGGTTGCATTGACCTTTATTGCTGAGAGCAAATCTATTCACAAGTCTCTAGACATATACCACACCTGAACTTGCCCACTTGTGGAATTCCCAGGGCCAGCAAATAGGCCTCTCTCTCAGAAAGGCTCTCCTCACTTCATTAGGCTGCCTCTGCAGTGCCCTGGGGGTGGTGGAATGCTCTGAACTAACTTTTTTACAGTACCTTGGGTGTGAGGACACTCAGGCAACTAACGATATCCACTAGGCAGCACACAGAGACCCAGGTACCAGACTCAGGCAGCATCTCCCTGGCTCTTCCTGCCCACACAGCACTCAGAGCACAGAAGAGGGAGTGGAGAAGATGGCGCCCCTCAGGCTCCACAGCCAAGAGCATCCCAGCAAGCCTCCAAGGTACCTTAACTCGGAGGCCTGTGACTCATCCCAATACTCAAAGACAAGCAAAAAGCGAGAGAGCCTCCTCCAGACAAAGTCGGGGTACTGGGCCATAACACATGTGTGTCAGTCACTTGAGCTCTATAAGCCCCTTTCTCAGATTGTTACAGCCTTGAGGGCCTTGTGGTCATGAGTTCCTTTGTGATCCCCTCAGCCCCACTGATTTTCAAGCTAGATATTGTGGGGGCTGTGGGTTCAGGTGCAGCCTTAAAAACTGAGGGTGCCTGATGTGGGGTTCAAAGGCTTTGCTCCTCTGGGTGAAGCTATGAGTTTTGAGTTCTCTGGCATCTGTGGGCTGTGTGTTGCTGTACAGGTTGGGGCGGGGAGGGCGTTCCATCTGGGTGGTAGGAAGCTTCTCTTATCTACTGAGATGTGAGACTTCGCTCATGGTCCTGTACATGGCAGTTGCTCAGGCGGCTTTAGGGATTTTTCCCTGTGGAAATCGTTTTATAGTAAGCTGCACTTTCAGTGTGTTTGCGGGAGCAGGTGTGATTAGGTCACCATCTTGAAGGAAACTGAGGGAGTGGTTTCACTCTCATGAGTGTTCATGGCCTGTTATCCCCCTTGTGGTGGGATGTGTTTTGTTCTTTGAGAAATTAGTGACAGACATTTCTTCCTCGAAAAGAAAGAGGGAGATTTTATTAAAGGTATAGAAATAAATGATCATCTTAACCCTTACTTGTCAGTTCCTAGAGATTGATTGTGCCACTAATTTCATAACAAATATTAAATAATGATGTAAATAGATTTTTCTCCGTATAAGCATACTACTACTGTATTCAAGCTATCTTGCTCGATATAATGGATATTCATTGAAATGCTTGTATGTTTGCATTTATATCTCTTTTCTCCTTTGGCCTGCTTCATTTTATCCTTTTGGTTATGAGTTAAAAAGCAGCAATCATCTTTAGGATGCGTGGTTATTTACATATTTTAATTCACAAACCTTTCTTTTCTCACTGTATTTAATATTATAAGAATGATATTTATGATAAACTGGAAATGTGGTTGTCTTACAATAGGTACTGAATATATATTTGTTGTATAAGTGAATACATGCAGCCTTTCTGCATATCATCAATGTTACTTGATCAGCATGCTATGTAGCCTTTAAATATAATGAATGTATATCATAATTTTTAAATAAAATTTTATTGATTTCCCATTGATTTATGATATTGTATGATTACTGTTGGTGTAGCCTCACACCTCTGTATGACCAAGTCTCACTGCCAAAGTTCTTGTGTCATTGCCACCTTGAAATTGACTCTCTCCACCCTTTCCTGCAGTCCTGCTGCCCTTTCCCTCTGGTAACAACCATGTTTTTCATAGAATCTGTGATATTTTTGTTGTTTTCTTATTTTGTTTACTCTGGTCATCTATACTCCACAAATGTGAGAAGTCATGCAGTAATTGTATTTTACTTTATGACTTATTTCACTTATCATAATCATCACAGTCAGATTTCATTCATATTGTGAAAGGCAAGATTTCATTATTTTATGTATATGGTCCATGGAAAGTTACCAAAAATTAAAAATTATAATAATTGAAATAAATCATATATATGTGTGTATATATATGATCAATGGAAAGCTACTAAACACTAAACATAAACATATGTGTATATATATCTATATAAGTACATATAGATATAGTTACTTCTTTGCCCAATTATCAGTTGGCATTTAGGTTGTTTACATATGTTGGCTATTTTGAATAATTTTGCTCTGAACATTAGTGTGGATTTCTTTCTGAATTAGTGTTTTCCTCCTCTTTGGATAAATATCTAGCAGTGATATTTCTGGTTCCTATGGTATTTACATTTTTAGTTTTTGAAGGCACCTCTACACCATTTTCTATAGAGACAGCACCAATTTTCATTCCCACCAACAATGAATAAGAGTGTCCTTTTTTCTACAAATTCACAACAGAGATTGTTTCTAATCTTTTTGATATAGACCATTCTCAGTGTGTGGGGTAAGATTCATTGTAGTTTCAATTTTCATTTTCCTAATAATAAATTAAATTGAGGAATTTTCATGTTTTTTGCCATTGATGTCACATTTTCTTCTATTAATTTTTGGACTGGGTTTTTGTCATTTTTAAATTGTAAGAGTTTATATACATATATATATAAAGAAGTATAAAATCACATATATGGTCTACAAATACATTCTCTCAAACAGTAGAATGTCTTTTCATTTTTGTGATGGTTTCTTTTTCCTTACAAAAACTTCTTAGTTTGTTGTAGTCCAGTTTATTTATTTTTGCTTTTATATCCTTTGCCTTTGAAGTTGAATCTCTAAAGACATTTTTCTGCCACTGATGTCCAGGAGTTTTCCACCTATGTTTTCATATATATATATATATTTTTTTTAAATTTATTTATACAAAATTATAATATATATACAAAATTATATAGAAATAGTGCTATTTCTCTCTGGGGAGATGCTGGTAGTTTATTATCATGCACTTCTCTGTAATTTTTTATATTTTTGTAACATATGTTATGAATAATGAAAGAAGCTAATAAGATTGTTAAATATATAAAATATGTTAAACCTTAGTATTTTTAAAAAATATTCATGTTAAATCTTTGGAAAATATTTTGCTAGTCTCTTTGTAATAATTAATGGTGGCTATTTTCTGTCATATTTTAATTGGCTTTAAAAACATTATAACAATCTTGATTTTTTAATCAGCAATTGCATTGCCTTTTCCCTAGCACATCTTTGGTCTGTAGATCACTACATTTTATCACCTCTGATAGAAAGTTTATCAGTGGTTTGCAGATATTTCCTCCATTGAATGAGTTTGGTTCAATCTCTGAGTTTGGTATTCCTGGGGGTGCTAAAAGGCTTTCATCTGCACACATTTCACATACCTTTTAAAACAGACGAGATCGGGAGCGTTCAGGGTGATATGGCCGTAGACAGAGGGGGATATGGAGGGAGGAGGAGGGATCAATTAATGCACAATTGTAACAAATCAATAAAATGAACAGGAAGTTAGAAGGGTAATCCTTAGTTCTCCCCATATTTAAAAGAAAAGTATACTTTGGACTGATCAATTTTTTAGGGTCGGATAGTTATTGTTGAAAATAGCAATGAGACCAACTGAAGTTATCAAGTACGTCCTCCTGATGATTTAGAAGGGAGCACTGTAAACCTTAACCATACAAATGAAAGTTAATACTCACATTTTTAGAGAGTAATCAAAGATGACTAAATTTCTGTGGGGAAATGTGGGAGAGTATGAACCTGCTAATGATAATATTGTCTACTGTTTGCATGGTAGTGTTCCAGGAGTTTTAGATATATAGTGTGTAAACCTTATATACTGTCACCTAATCCTGAAAAAAACCTGTGTAGACATGAATAAATGATACAGCCTAGATGCTGTGACCTTGGCAATAAATCACGAAACATTCTCCACTTAGCTTAATGTTGTTAAACCTATCTATCTGAATACTGGCAACCAATCAGCAAAACTCAGATAGTTCCCAATATCAGTTACATTATGGACTTTGGCTTAATAGATTTTTCTTAACTCCACCTGTCTTTTGAACTACCAGTCTTGGAGTTTTAGTTCTGTTGCTGAATTGGATTTAATAAAATGTTTCCATTCAATACTATTTTCAGTCTCTTAATTTTTCTCTCTATTTGCCACCACAACAAAATAGAAATTGAGAATAGTTAGAGGTAATGGTAAGAACTCTTTACATTCAATACTCCAATAGTAGTTTCTCCATGAAAAATTTTAATTGAGGTTTATGTTGGGGTGAAATACAGCATTCTTGGATGTTACTGACTCAGATTAGGTGTAGACAGAATGTACCTGAATATATAAATGGTCAGTATGAAAACCTACACAACAATGCAACAAATTATCAGAAGTCCTACTCAGAGTAATAGGTAACAAAAAGAAATTGAATGCTTTTCTCTCTAAACTCTTTTAACTATATACTAGTCTTATTTTCTTCCTTTGCACTTTGATTTTCTTCCATTTGGTATAACAATATGGAAGAGATTGCATAAAAGTCTAAACTTAAATCATTCCAGCACATCAACCTCATAAAATGGAAAATTTTTATGCTCCAGCATTCATCTGAAAACCCAGTGAAAAGATCCTGTCATTGCTGTGGTTTTATGTCAAGTCTCTCATGGACCAGGTCTGTAACACATGCCCATCCTGGTAGGGGCCAAGGTTGTCTGGTTGACAGCTTCCAAAAAAGTATATGATTTTCAGGTGGAACATTTTCCAAATTAGACATTCTGGTTATTAAATTTTTTTTTAGCACTGGGTAGTGAATATTTTTTTTCTCTGACTGATCTGTCACTATTTTATTCTACATTGATATTGAAAATATAGTCCTTGCTTCTTCTGAGAACTAGTCCCGTGTATAATATACCTGAAAACTCCTCTTGAATGCTTCTTATGTCCATTGACAGAGTGCTTGAAAATAAAAAATCAGTACTTATGGTCATAACTAGAAACTATCACTATCATCTACTCTGTAATGAAAACAATTAACTATGAATGAATCTCCATATATATATATATAT
>PVHY01029288.1:0-14418 GCA_004024945.1 Uropsilus gracilis | reverse complement strand
GGGAGGGAGGGAGGGAGTTAAAGATGATCCCAAGGATAGATGAATATTGGGAAGGTCAAAGCAAGAACAAGTTTGAGGGATAAGAGCCTATGTTTGGTTTGGCCATTGGAGTTTGAGATGCCAGTTAGACAGCTGAGTGAGTGGCCACATTGCCTGGAACTCAAGGGAGAGATCACCAGACTGGAGGTGTGCATTTCTGAGGCATTAGCCACTAGGTGGTATTTAGAGCCACAAGGTTGTATGCAGTTCTCAAAGGAGCAAGGCAAGAGGACAGAGGACTGAGACAGGACTCTCCTAAAAGCAGAGGTCAGCTAGTTAAGGTGGAACCAAAAAAGAAACAGAAGAAAAAGTGTAAAACGTAGGAGAAAACTCAGGATTGTGTGGTGTCCTAGAAGCCAAAGGAAGAAAGTGTTTCCAGGAAGAGGGAGCAATCAGCTGTGTCCAGTGGGTCAAGTTGGATGAAGACTGAGACTTGAACAATGATTGGACGTCACTGATGACCTTGACAGGAACAGCGTTGAACTCCAGGCAGGACCAGGACGGAATGGGTGGGGAGGCCTAACCAGAGGAGGACAAGTGAGCATGGGAAGGGAGGAAGTGAGGACAGGAGCAATCACAACTGCTTTGAGGAAATTTGTTACAAAAAGGAAAAAAGTGGGATAGCAGCTGGAGGTGAAAATGGAGTCAAGACATGAGGGAACTCCAAGTGCGTTAAGGAGCTGACAGAAATGCTTGGCCCATAGAAAGGAGAGATGGGCATGTCAGTAGAAGTTTCTTACTGGTAGATAATTTTAATATTCTCAGAGAAACAAGAACCCACCATTCCACTGCACCTCGGCTCACCCTTAGTTCCCATTGTTTTCTCTCATCCCCCCACGTCTCCCCAGGTATACCAATTCTTCAGCTGCCTCCCAGAGGACAAGGTCCCTTATGTCAACAGTCCCGGGGAGAAATACAGGATCAAGCAGCTGCTGCACCAGCTGCCCCCACATGACAGTGAGGTGAGGAGAGAAGACAGGAAGGGTGTTTCAGGTAGGGGTTCCAGCCTGGCAAATGTTGGACAGCTGGGGGAAAATGGCAGGGTTCCAGGAGGAAAAGTGAGTTGATCTGAGTTGAAGGGGGCAATCAGGGAACATTCTTTGGCAAAACCACAGCTGGATATTGGAAAATAAGGGATGGGTATCTGTACAAAAACCCAGAAGTAAACTTTTTGAGTGTGAAGTTTGGAAGAGGGCTGGGAGGCAGGCATCAAGGGAGAAGGCTAGAAGACCCCTACTCCCTCCAGGCACAGTACTGCACAGCACTGGAAGAAGATGAGAAGAAAGAGCTCAGAGCCTTCAGCCAGCAGCGGAAGAGGGAGAACCTGGGGCGCGGCACTGTGCGCATCTTCCCGGTGACCATCACTGGAGCCATCTGTGAAGAGGTGAGTCGTAAGTAATTTTAGAGAGTGACCCATGCCTTCACCCAAAGTCCTGGATTGCAGGGCCCATTTTCCCTGGACTGGCAAAATCAGACTTGTCATTTAAACTCCCTGGTAGAGACAGTCTGTACCTCACATATTGCTGTTAGGCAGGGACCGTCTGTTTCCCTGGCTGGCAGGCTGTGTCTGTAAGGTACCCCTAAGGGATGGGGGATGTCCCGTAGATCCTATTGTTGGGAGTGGTGTGGTCTGTCTCTAAGGAGACACCAATGAGCTTCCTTTATGGATTCCTCCCATCCACAGTGGATATGGGGTATGGGTTCTCTTCCTGATTCTCTCGTGGTATGGACTTGTCCTTTGAAAAAGTGCCTCTGGAGCCAAGTAGTGGGAATTAGTCTCCAAGACCCCCCTGGTGTGTAGAACTTGTCCTTAGATCCTACTCTTAGGTGGTTTGTCACGAAGGTCCCCTCAAGGCTTGACCTTCTCTGCAGTTTCCCCAGCCCCCTGAGGAGCTTGCCTGTAAGGCCACCCACAGTGTACTTCCCTTTCCCCTCAGCAGGTATAATCTCTAAGCCCTCCCTGTGAAGGTAGGCAGGATCTATCACAAAACTATTCTGTGGCTCCAGTCACCTTGGGGAAGGACCAAATGTGCCATGCCTTGACTGACTCCCTTTTCCATCTGACTACCGTGATGATCATGATATCTGGTGATGGTGACAGTATCTGTCTGTCATTTGGCAGTGCGGGAAGCAGATCGGAGGTGGGGACATTGCAGTATTTGCTAGCCGTGCAGGTCTAGGGGCTTGCTGGCACCCACAGTGCTTTGTGTGTTCCACATGCCGGGAGCTGCTCGTGGACCTCATCTACTTCTACCATGCTGGCAAGGTCTACTGTGGCCGCCACCATGCTGAACGCCTGCGCCCACGCTGCCAAGCCTGTGATGAGGTTCGTGATTTGGTGTGGGAAGGGGGAGCAGTGGGCAGGGCCAGGGGCATGCTCTTCTGACAGCCACAGTTGGCCTCCCCCCCTCCAGATCATCTTCTCCCCTGAGTGCACAGAGGCTGAGGGCCGGCACTGGCACATGGGTCACTTCTGCTGCTTTGAGTGTGAAGCATCGCTAGGAGGGCAGCGCTACGTCATGCGTCAGAGCCGCCCCCATTGCTGCGCCTGCTATGAGGCCCGCCACGCGGAGTACTGTGATGGCTGTGGGGAACACATTGGTGGGTGAACTGGGGACCTGGATGGGGGTGGGGGATGCACACAGCTGGACCACAGTCCCACACCACCAGGATCCATCCTGTCCTCCAGGCTCTCTCCCCCCTGCCACCCTATACCTTGTCTTTTTTTTTTTTTTTTTTGAGGCTAGGTCTCGCTATTTTATGCCCGTGGAACCGCAGGCTCTTTTTGCCCGGGGTACCACAGACTCAAGAAATCCCCAGCCTCAGCTTCCCAGGTAGCTGGGATTACAGGCGCACGCCACCATGCCCAGCTACTTTTTGGAACTAGGTCTTGCTACAGGCCCCAGGCGGGACTCAAACCATGATCCCTAGCCCCGGCTGCTTCACAGGCTGAAGCTTACAGGCATGAGCCACCGTGCCCAGCCCTATACCTTAAGTCTTACCCAGCACCACAGGCTGTGCCCATTACTGCAAATCCCACTGCCAACAGGCCACTTTAAAATGTGGTAATACTTTGTAAACCCCACCTGCACAACCTTAGGTACCACTTCACATCTAGGCCTACCTCCAGAGTGCCCTTTAATTCCCACTGCCCTGGGACTGTCCTCTTACCCCTTCAGCTGAGCCCCTTCTCCCCCAAGATATGCCCAGTTCTCTAAGACTCTCCTCTACCAGCCTAGGTAAGTCCTCCCTTCTAAGCCATACCCTCTCCTCTACAATGTACCGCTCCTCCTCAAGTCCACCCCATCTTCTAAAATAAACCCTGCCTTACCACCCAGGCCTCTTCTTTAGGTCCACCTTCCACTAGAAGACACCTCTTAATGTCTAAGCCTGATGGGAAGTTTAGAGTCCAATGCCCATCCCACCCTGGGAAGGAAGGGAGATGGAGGGGGTGAATTTTTCCAGCCAGCTGCCAAGAGAGACAAGAATGAGGAACTCAGGGATGAAGATCAATCATCAGGTTTCCAGCTCTTTCCAAAGAAGGGCCCCATTCTGGAGAGATGAAGGAAGAGGATTCTTTGGGTACCCCCACCCCCGAGATTCCTGCCTCTTCCCCAGAATAACTCTATTCAGAAGGGATGGGGTTATGTCTGGGGACTCTGCCTCAGTTTCCCCCCTCGCTTGGGTATCTGCAGGTCTGGACCAGGGACAGATGGCTTATGAGGGCCAGCACTGGCACGCCTCAGACCGCTGCTTCTGCTGTAGTCGCTGCGGTCGCGCCCTTCTGGGCCGCCCCTTCCTGCCACGCCGTGGCCTAATCTTCTGCTCACGAGCCTGCAGCCTGGGGTCCGAGCCCACCGCTCCGGGACCTGGCCGCCGCAGCTGGAGCCCAGGCTCCGTCTCCGCACCGCTCGCAGCATCCACAGCCTCTTTCTCCGCTGTGGAGGGGGCATCTGAGACTGCCACCAAAAGCACCAGTACAGAGCCAGCGGGTGAGCTAAACCCTCAACTACACCCAGCTTCACCAAGCGGCTCCCAAATCCCGGCCCCACCTCTTCACTCGTCCGGGTCCCACCCCTGCAATCTCCCTGGCTCCGCCCCCAATCCATCGCTGGCTCAGTCCTCACGCCATTCTAAACCCGCTTCCCAGCCCTAACTAAATCCTCCTGTGAGCCCTGGTTTCTTCTCTACTGGGTCCGTCTCCTACCTCCACCTGTCCCTTCTTGAGCCCACGTTTCTTCTGCATCCCTCCACTCTCCGCACCCAAGCCCAGCCCCTATTCCATCACAAACGATTACTACTTCGATCCAAACCCTGCCCCTTCTATCAGACGCACCCCCGTTCCCGGACCCACGCTGATTCAGTATAGGCCCACTGTTCCGTCCACCCAGAGCCTGCCCCAGGCTGTTATTTCTCAGACTTTTTATCTCTTTACCTCACTGCCCCTTTTTGACCCTGCCCTCACTTGACCAGTCCTGGTAGGGGAAGGAGAAGGGATCCTTCTACAGGCCCTTCCCCCAGGCAAACATGATGGCGGCACAAATATAGGGAGAACACCCCCATCTCTTTCCAGATGCAGACGCTGAGGAACCTGCCCGCTTTCTGAGAGGGGCGCCCCACCGCCACTCCATGCCAGAGCTGGGTCTCCGAAGTGCCCCTGAGGCACCTCCAGGGTCACCTGACAGGTCAGACCCATGCCCAGATGGTGCTTTTGGCCGCCAGAGCACCCCACGTGTCAGTTTCCGAGACCCTCTGGTGTCTGAGGGAGGCCCAAGGAGGACCCTGAGTGCACCCCCATCCCAGCGCCGCAGGCCACGCAGTCCCCCACCCAGGCCCCCCAGCCGTCGTCACCGCTGTCACCGCCGCCACCACCACCACCACCACCACCACCGGCACCGCCACCATTCTGGCAGACGACACCACCATCAATGTGACTTGGGATCGGGATCAGACTCAGGATCTTGCTCCAGCTCACCCTCCAGCCCCAGCTCCGAATCCTCAGAGGATGATGGCTTTTTCCTAGGGGAACGTATCCCGCTGCCCCCACACCTGTGCAGGCCCCTGTCTGCTCAGAACACTGCAACTGAGACCCCAAATTCACCATTTCCACAGTTCCCCCGGGACTCCCGCCCAGGGATATCTCGTCAGACCAGAGATAAGAACTGCATTGTGGCTTGAAGGCAAGGCAGTCCTGGAAGGTCTCCACTCAAGTCCGTGTAGCTGATGGGCCATCTCCAACCTAAAGCATAAATTCCCTTCCTCCCTTGTTTGGTCTCTTTGTATTATTGGGAAAAATTAATATTTGTTGTAAGACAGGCCTGTCTTCTTTACCCTCTTGCTCCTACTGTACCCCACCCCAGTTTCCCCCTTCCAGATGCTTGAGATATATCCATATTTGCTCAGAGAATTAATTTATTCATTATCATGTTTTAACAATCTGTTTTTTATTTATCCCTCCACAAAACTACCCCTCACACTGAGGAGGTTATTTGGAGCAGGACACAACCTATCCTGGAGTCTGAAATCTGAGGTGCCTTTATTTTGCGGATTAGGTGTGGGTATAGTCCAGGCAGAACTGGTGATTCCTTTGGGATACTGTAAAAGGCAGAGGAAACTAGGCACACATACAAAAGTGGTCACACCCAGGAAGGCTGACTGGCAGGATGGAAGACAAATTCTCCAGATAAAGGCACTTTTACCTCAAGGAGGTGGGAGTAGGCTGTGAGTACAGTTGTAGAGTGGGGAGGAGTTACTTCAAAGGAGGTGTTTTTTGCAGGTTACAGGGAGAAATGAAGAGTGGTTCACCTACACTGGGCCATCTGCAGGGTCTGCAAATGAGAAAAAGAAAGAAAATATTGGGTGGATCCATATGTCCATTTTAGAGACAAGAATACTGTTATGGTACTATTAACATTAAAGCTGTAAATATCAATGAAGTACAGATTTGGCATTCATGCCCTTGAGAGACCCCTTTCATTCTCAGTCCCTCCAGCAGCTCCCCCTACCCCACACACATATACTTACCAGTAGGGGCTGCTGTGTGTCTTTGTTGACGCAAAGGGAAGGTGACATAGGCATCATAGCCAAAGAGGAAGGTAGCAAATAGGCCCATTACCTGGTGGATAGAATGGAAGTGAGGGGGCGTTAGTTTAGGTTGATCTGCCTACTCATCTCCAAATTCCTTGTTTCCACCACCTCCAATGACTGGCTACCCCATACAGGGATGGTGACTGAAGCCCCAGGTTGGGAAGCTAGACAGCACCCAGGAAGTGGCCTGTAGCCACCCTCTCTCTCCCTAGGACCTCTCAACATAGGACCACAGTGGCCTGACATGAAGGTGGCACCATGCACACTGTATATTTAAGACAAACTTTTAGGCAGTGGTCTACTGTACTGAAAAAGGGGCCACACCTTATGGTCCCTGTGCTAGACAAGGGATGGGACTTTACAACAAATGATCTGGGATGGGAAACAGGGCCTTTGTCAGAATTTCCTGCAGGCACCAGGCACAGTGGCTCATGCCTGTAAGCTTCAGCCTATGAAGCAGCCGGGGCTAGGGATCGTGGTTCGAGTCCCACCTGGGGTCCGTAGCAAGACCTAGTTCCAAAAAAATAGCTGGGCGTGGTGGCGCACGCCTGTAATCCCAGCTACCTGGGAAGCTGAGGCTGGGGACTGCTTGAGTCCGTGGTACCCCGGGCAACAAGAGCCTGCAGCTCCACCAGCAAAAATAGCGAGACCTAGTCTCAAAAAAAAAAAAAAAAAAAAAGAATTTCCTGCAGGCCCTGAAGACAGAAGTCGCCTGCTGTGGGGCATGTGCTTTCTATCAAAAGCAGAGGCAGCAATAGCCCCTGGGTCCCCACACCCCTTCTAGGCTTCAGTGATGCCTCCATGGCCTTTACCCCAGCGACGATTATGGAATTGTTTCTTCTGTCAACAAGAACAACAATGGAGGTGATCAGGTAGAGGATGGCTGCTATGACACTTCGCAAGAAATCCTGTTAGGTATAGGGAGAAGAGTAAAGTCAGCATCCAGAGTTTGCCAGACAATCCCAACTGCCATGGGCCCCTCCCCAGCCCCGCCTTTTCAGCCCCTTTCTCACAGTCCAAGGCCAGTTGATAAACTGTATCTTGGTGTGCAGGTCACACATGTAGATGACAAAGAAGACAGCAGCGAAGATCATCTCAATCACTGACAGGGAGGAGTATGCAGATGTGGAGGCACTGAAGCTGATGAGGATCATCAGACACAGTATCTGGAAGGATGACATGGGAAAGGCTCTCCACCAACCACCAAGCCTGAGGGGGTTGGTTTCAATTAGGAATCTCAAACTCAGTTGTCTACCAGGACCCAGAAGACAAGGAATAATAATCATAGCTAAATACTTACCCTGTGCTCACTGTGTTCCAAATCCCTCTCTAAAAACTGTACTAATCCACCCAATCATGACAACAACCTAATGAAATGGCTACTATTATTACTACTATTTTTATTTTAGAGATGGGGAAAGTGAGGCACAGAGAGGTTGAGCGACTGGCTCGGGATACTCAGCTAGTAAGGGGGAGAGTTGGGTCACTCCCTTTTTCTCATTTCCCTTCTAAGATAGGGATGGCCTGCAGGGAGTGGCCTCGCCAGGTGTTTTGTGAGCACCGCAGGCTCCAGCTTCCGAGTCTTGACGGGGCGGGGCGAGTGGTTCCCCCGGCAACCCGTTGGGGAAGCTCAGAGAGTTACACTGGAGGGGCAGGCTTCCGTTAAAGGAGCCGAACCACTTACAAGTGACTCAAAGGCTGAGCTCACTTTGAGGAGGGCGGGAAAACAAGGCCCCCGAGAAATCGGGATAGCTAAGGTTCTCCCGCCCCAGCACCGAAGGGTGAGAAAGAGCTGGCGAAGGGCGGGGCACCCTACCGCGCGGGGCCCCACCCAACAGGCCCTGCCCCTGGGCACTCGGCCAGCCCGCCCGCCAGAGCCCAAGCCATGCCACGCCCTGCCACAGGAGGCCTCCCCCACCTCCCGGGCTCTTCGGACCCCTTCAATGAGTTCACCGATGAGTCCAATTCATCTCCCTCCACCGGGCGCCCCATTTGTCTTATACGTCCCTTGCCTTACCGGGTGGACCGGCAGCTCCCAACCACCTTCCCTGAAGCCCACTGGTTCGCCTTGCGCCCCAGTTTCGGGAGCCCACCCCTAACCCATTCACCCTCGCCCCATACCGAACACTCCCAGCCATGCGCCTGCCTCACCCGGGGCAGCCCAACTCTGCACAGTCCAGACACCCCTTTCCACCTTTGCCCACCCGCCTGTCCCGGGACGCTCACAATCTCAGCAAACAGGAGAACTCCCTTGCGGGTGCGCCAAAAGCTGGTACAGGCGGCCCAGCAGCCGGGAGCCGAGAAGCGCTCGGAATCTGCCATGGCGTGGGCCGGAGTCTCTAGGGGAGCGGAGGATCTGCTGGTTTGCTCGCGGGTTCGAGAACGCTGCACACCCAGCCGTCTTGCCCGCCGTCTGGCAGGGAAGGGGGCCCCCCGGGGCGAAGGAGGGAGTGAATCACCGCGCGGAGCAGAAGCGGGCGGAGCCGGAGGGGGCCGGGCCAGGTGGCTGCCGCCCCGGAAGCCCCCTCGCCCCGCCCGCCAAGGATAACTCCTCGCCGGCGCACTGCAACCCCCTCCAGGGGCGCACCCTATCTCCAAGGGCGCACCGTATCTCCAGGGGCGCCAGCCTTTGAGGCTTGACATTTCTAGGTACCATGCACAGTAAGAAAGAGACCCTTCACCTTTTCAGAATACAAATACCGCCCTCCTCCCTCGCTCCTGACTCAACTCAGAATCGCTAGGATAGGTTTTGGTAGGGAGTGACTCAGTTTCCTCAACTGTAACAAAGAGGTCGAGACCATAGTTAAAGCCAGATGTTTCCAGAATTCATATTTTACAGATTAGAACGTTTTCCCAGTACAAATAGAGTATATCACTTAACACTCAGCAGGGCCAGAAGCTACTCCATTTTTAAAGACTGTATTTCCTCAAGGGATGCGGTGAATAAACAAGGAATGAAAATGTTTCTCATTAGTCAAGTCCAATAACCAAATGGTACCATCCAACTTATGAGAAAACTGTTTCCAAAACTTGTTGGCCTTCGGAATTACAGCTAAAGGATGGTAGGTCAGGAAATAAATCTCTTAGCAGTGATAGAAAAGAGAAGAGGCCAGCCACAAGGACAGGGTGAGAGAACAGGAACCGGTGAGCACCAAATACACGCAGTAAATGGGGCGGACATTATGTCAGAGCCCCCAGGGAAGTCCTGGACCAAATGCTGGGTCTAGTTTCTTGGTTCTCAGAAGAGTTGTTAACCCATGGGTAGATGAAAAATGGGCAAGGAACATAGATTTGTTTCTTGTTGGGAGCTTGGCAAGATGAGGGAAAGGCTCCTGGTGCACTGGGTTGGGTGGGTGACAAGGTTGATTTCATTTGAAGAGTGTGTTATCCTAAATCAGTCATTTCTCCCAACTCAGCCTCAATTGCTGCATCTGAGATATGCAGAAGTCATCTGTGAGTGAGGTGTTGGTTCTATTTTTGTCTCATATGAGGAGAGAGTTGGAAGGTCAGAACAGTTGAACCCAATGACCTGCCTGCTCTCCCCCAGCAGCTCAGGGGCCTTCAAAACCAAGGAAGGGATTCCCTATTTTCAGCACACATTGCTGAGTGACTGGATAGTGGAAGGGGAGAAACATATTTTTCCCAGTGCCTATGTGTGTGCTTTCCCACTCTCTGAGGGCATATCTGAGTTTCAAGAACAAACAAACTGCTCCACCACAGGGTCTTTGCACCTGCTGTTCCCATTGCTATCAATGCCTTTCCCCCACTTCTTTGCACACCTGGTCTGTCAGGTCCCAGCTCAAATGTGAAGCCTTCAAAGAGGCCGGCAGCCCACCATCATTACCTCTCCCATTATAGCCCCTTTCGCTGTCTTCATAACTATCACTTCTCCTGGAAATTAGCTTTATTTCTGTTTCTGCATTTTCTGACATCTGTCTACCCCACCCTCTAGATCAGTTACACAAGGATGGAAATCTTTAGGTTTTGTTTCCCCCAACATCCTCTCGGTGCCTATCACAGCACAAGGTAAATAGCTGGGGCCAGTCAGATGCAGGTGAGATAAGAGAACCGGCTTGGGGGACGTCTGCACTGCTTGGGTTTGGTGACTTAGTCCAGGGCCTCATAGGTGTGTGGTCATCTCCCCGGGACCAAGGCCTCTTCTTCCCGCAGCCATGTTCTGCCAGATCATCAGTCAAGCCAAGAAGCATCCTAGCTTGATGCCCCTCTTCGTATTTATTGGAGCGGGAGGTACCAGGACAGCACTCTATGTCATGCGTTTGGCTTTGTTCAATCCAGATGTCAGTTGGGACAGAAAGAATAACCCAGAACCCTGGAACAAATTGGGTCCCAATGATCAATACAAGTTCTTCGCTGTGAATGTAGATTACAGCAAACTGCAGAAAGAAGGTCCAGACTTCTAAATGAGATGTTTACTGTAAAGCTGCTTAAAATGAAGGTCTTCCAGAAGCCATCTGCACAACTTTCCACTTAACTGGGAAATAGTTCCCTCTAATGCACGAAATCATGTTGGTGTATTGTGCTGGGATTTACACTGGTTAATAAATATATCTGAAACTTCAAGAAAAAAAAAGGGAGAACAGGCTTGAGCCCAAGGCTTGATTACATCTTGCTTGACACCCCCCACCCCCCACCCCCACCTATGAAGCTATGTATACTCTCTGGATCTCACTTCCCTCTTCTGTGAAATGGACATAGCAGCACTGAGATGTGTAACTAAATGAAAATAGATAGTGCACGTAAAGCTGGTGGCAGGGATAAGGCTAAGTGGTGGCTGGGGTTACTATTATTAGTCTCCTGGGTGTGACTGTGTTTATAGGACTGGAGTTTTGGAGTCCATTCCTGGCTTCCTTAGAGCCACACCTCCACCAGTCTCTGAGACAGAGGTAGCTGGATGCCCCAGAGTGAGCACCCCCCACAATGCCTACAGTACTACTATCCAAAGGTTCACCTCTTTACACCCCAACTCTCAGCCTGGCTTTGCTCTCCCTCTCTCCCCACCAGCACTACCCTGGACATTCACAGCCTGGTCCTTTAATTTATTTCTCCACCATCCGATACCATAGGGGTCAAATTTGCCCATTCCGTCCTGACCACAGTTTCCTTCATTAGGGAGATAGGACCAAGTGTTCAGATTGTGGTGTCAGCAGAGATGAATGGAGATTTCTGGCCCTGGTCAGTGCTTGCTACCGAGGCTGACTTCCCACTGGCCATATAAACCCAGCGTTGGGGTTCTGTCCTCAGGATGGAAGAAACTCAGGCCTCTTCCAGGATGGAAACGCCCATCGTGTGGCGTGTGCATACAAGCCCAGCTGCAATCCTTCCCCAACTATGGAAGGGGGCATGGCTCACAGGCTTTAACAGCCTTTTTTAGCCCTGTCCGCTGACTCATAGCTTCAAGTCTCCTCCCCAAAGAGGGTTTCAGGGCCCCAGCCCTTGCCATGAGGATGTTAAGTCTGTGTGCCAGAGCGAGAGAGGCAACCAGGCCGGAAGTGAGATACCACAGGTTCCCGGGAAGGAAGCCGCCTTGCTTCTAACCAGTCGTCAGCAGAGGGTCTGGATCATTCCAGTCCAGGGCGCTAAGTATACCAGTGCCTCCCGCCCCAATAACCCAGGTCTTCTTAACCCATGCCACGCTTAATTATCTGTGAACACTATACCTACCAAAAAAACCAAAAAAACAAAAAACAAAACAGAAATGAATGAATGGGGGAGAGAAGCAGGAGCTGACCAGAAGAAACTTAGTGGGGAAATGCAAAAAACAGGACTGAGGACCGGCAGAAACAAAAAAATCCTCCTGAAATGAGAAAGCTCCACAAAGTTATCGAGGGTTGTAAGAGGAAACCTTCCTCGACACCTGACCGATCCACCCCCTCCTTTGCTGCGAGACTCCGGAGCCCCACCCCGCCCAGAGCACCTGGCAAGTCCAGACTGGATCGAACCATTTTATTACCTCCCCCTCCCGAAAGAAAAGGCGCAGGGTTGGCGGGTCTGGGAGGACTATACCACTGACTGCGTAAGGGGAGTGCGGGCTGGTCGACTGCGCAGCAGGAGTGGGGACAAGACCAAAGGGGGACAAATCTCGTGACGCCAGATTCAGGTTGGGCTGTAGCAAGAGAGCACCAGCTGTCTGATGCCTGCTCAGTGCCTCCGCCTTCCGGCTGCCACCTCCAGCGCTAGCTGCGCGGTTCCCGGAATCCCTAGAGCCCGTGAGAGCCTTTCTTCGCTCGGCACCAGCCAGGGTCCCGGGGAGCCGGGGGTTCGGTTGCTGGAGTTTTCCGTGCAGCGCTCTGCGAGAGAAACTGCGGAGTCTTCGGCTACCCGTTCTGGGCTAGGCTCATGGCTGCCCCGGTTTTGGGTTGGGGCACGGGATCCCAGGTGCTGAAATGGGGAAGCGCTGGCACTGCAAGAACTCAAGACTTCTGGTCTCCGAGGAGTTGGGCGATCTGGGAATGGCAGAACTGCGGGTTACATTGGGTTGTAGGGTAGGGAACAGAGCTGGGATATGGCTGAAAATGGGAAATCCCAGGAACTACGGGAGACTTAGACAAATCTCCTTCAAGAAAACGCCCTTCTAGGTCTGGACACGCCCCTCAGGTACCCCCACCACCCTTCAGGATGCCCTACACTTCCTTTCCCAAGACTGGTCTCCTATATCCAGGACATATCCCTCAGAAACAATTTCTCAAGATCCCCAAAGGAAATCAAATCCTGACCTTACCATGGAGACCTCATACCCCTCCTATCTAGGTGCCCAGACTCTCCCCTTGTACAAGTCAACTTCCTAGCCTCCAACCCTTTCCCTCTGGATGCCTGGTCTTACAGATCTATGCCTCCCTATTGCTGCATCCCCATCCCATCCCTTCCCTGCTGAGACCCACTCTGCTTTCCTTAGAGGACCTTGGTGCTTCCTTCTGAACACTCACTTTTACCCTAGATACTTTGCCGCCCAATACCTCAAAGGCCTTCCTCTGAAGTCCATCCATCTTCCCATTCTGGAAACCTACCTTCCTTGCCCCAAATTTGGAGCATACCATGATCCCATACAGATACCAACCCCCTGGTCGTCCCAATAGAAACCACCCATCCCTTCAAACCCAGGACCCTAGCCTCTCTCCTCTGCACCTCACCCCTCCCCTCCAGATGATTGAGCCCTCACCTCTGGGAAACCCACCATCTCCTTTCTGGGATTCTGATGCCCCCTTAGGTTTGCAGGGGTGGGTCTCAAGAGGCCTGTGAAGCACAAGATGGAGCCTGGGACCACCTGCCCGAATCCTCTCCAGGACCTGGGCATGGGAGAGTCCCTGAGTTGACTCTCCGTTGACGTGGAGCACGAGATCGCCAGTCTGCAAGAGTGCAAAATGAGGAGGATTGTAGAGTGGGTAGAATGAGAGCACCCCCCCCCAATGGGCAAGAATGGGGCCTAGCAATGTCTAATGGAGAGTGACTTAAGCTCACTTGCAAATGACCACTGCGCTGTGCAGGCCCGTCCTTCAGCAGCCGGCCCACTGCCAGCGGAACGTTCCCAGTTGCATCTTGTCCACCACTTAAAGTGAAGCCAAAGCCCATGGAACCACGAACCAGTTCTACGCAGAACTGACCAGAGGCCTGGGGAGGCTTCGAAGTACAACGTACCTTAACCTGAGTCTTTTGAGGCCGCGTGGTACATGTACCCAAGGTCTTGGACTGACGGTGCTGAAGTAAGAATACAGTGTACATACATTGCCAATCTCGATTTCTTGAGTACTCAATTAAGACAAGGTGGTACCTGGGGTGGGTGTTCCACCAAAGGGGGATTAGGCAGGCGACTGTCTGTGACCTCTATATCAGCAGAATCCAGCAAGCTAGTGTCTGGGGGGGTGAAAAAGGCAGTTGGAAGAGAACTCCACGGACACTAACTAGAATGAGATCCCTAACATAACATTCTATACTCTTCTGTTGTTCTTGACTACAGAAGGAACCTACTGTTTTGACTAGACTTGGAACACACAAACAGCTGTACCGATTTCTCTCTTCACTAGTTTTCTAATACTCATCCATAATTTCCCTCTCCCTCTAATAACACGCAGACCCCGCACCCTCACGCCCACCCTGGAGGATGCTACTCCAGCATTCGCTCCTACTCCTTCCAAGTCCCTACAAACCTCAACCTAGCCTACAAACCTCAACCCGCTCCTGCCGGTTCGACCCCCGCGCTCAACTGGAGGTGGGCCACACCCCCTCGACTAGCGTTCCGGGCCCGCCCCTCAACTAAGTGCCCGCTCCCAGCGCTCC
>PVHY01029287.1:0-14421 GCA_004024945.1 Uropsilus gracilis | reverse complement strand
TGTTTATCTTTTTCTTTCTGACTAATTTCATCATAATCCCTTTTACCTCCATCCATAAACCTATAGTTGAGTACCTCCGAACCTAAGATGTGGAACAAATGTGTATGATTGGAGATGTGGAGCAAATGTGCATGACTGGACAATAAGACACTCGGATGCAAGACTTGACATTTGTTTAGTTTTATTTATTTAGTAATATGTAGTAATATATAATAATTGAGGGTACTGTTTGAAGAGATGTGAGCATGAAATGAACACCCTGTTCTTAATGAGCCTAGACTCTTGTATAGTACTTTCTCATGTGGTACATAAATGTGCCACTGCTGAGCTAAGCTAGAGAATTCCCAGCATACAAGGAAGGCCAAACAAGCTTCTCCATTTACACCAGTATGAGTTAAATAAGCCCATTTTTTTGGTAAGATCTGTGGAAAATCTTAGGATTTACTAGTCTACGACACAAGTTAGACATAGTTAATAAGAACAACATTAATGATGTAATAAAATTATATGATATAATAAAAGAATATGAGGTAATATTTAGAAAAAAACTGGTAATATGGTCTGGATGGCATTATAAGAAGAAATATAGTTCATAAAACTTCATAATATATTAGTCCCCATCCTTTCAGAGACTTAAATCCTAAGAATTTGCTAGACTCTGACTTTTAATTTTTTTTCATTAGTAGCTACTTAATTTTTCAAGCAAAATGATATAAAACATCTGTCATAATTTGTCAATTGAAGAATTTTTAAAATACAGCAACTAGAGCAACAATTGTAGTGATATGATTTGTCTTTGTAGTGTTCTCCCTCTTGGTAAAAAGCAGGGAGGAAGTATTTTTTGGTTTCCCTTGTTTATAAATCTAGTTGTTAAAAAAAAAAAAGAAATAGGGAGGGAGAGGTGATATTGCTTCTCATTAGGCTGAACTCGGGTGTTTCCTGACGTGATATCCTATTACTTCGACTACTTTCTCTTCTCGAAGGCTAAATTATGGTTTTCTAAAATATTTTTAGATTTGAACTCTCAAATCTTTTTTTTTTTTTTTTGAGACTAGGTCTCACTATGTTGCCTGGGGAACCACAGACTCACATTGCCTAGGGTACCATACCATGGACTCAAACGATTTCCAGTCTCAGCCTCCTAGGTAGCTGGGATTACAGGCATGTGCCACCATGTTATTTATTTATTTTTTTTTGAGATTAGGTCTCACTATGTTGCCCTGGGAGAATTTGAACTCGTGGACTCAAACGATTCCTAGTCTCGGCCTCCCTTACTAGGCTGGGATTAAAGGTGCATACCCTGGCACCTGGCTGAAACTTTCAAATCTTTTGAGTAATCATTATTATATATCTCTTAAAAGCATATTTTACCTGGCAGTTTAATTGTTTCTGTATATATTAAATAACAATATGTTTTAAAATTTGATATATAAGCACTTTATTATATCTGGATATTTCCATTGTTTTGCTATTTTATTCTTTTTGCTTAAGGGAACATCTGATGGTCAAAGACTGTCTATTGATTAACTATACTACCAACACAACAGCTCTAAGAAGCTTTCAATTGATTTCAGAGTTTTGTTATATTAATTTTTTATGAGTATGAAAGGTTAGCTATTTTAGAAAAATTGAGCTATTTTCATAAAATTTATTTTAATCATATACGGAACTTCTATTTTGGCAGGCAGTATCCAATATATATTTTTTTTCACTTTAGTTGTATGATATTGAGAAAAATACAATCCACACTAATACATATTTGCAAATGACTCTTTTTTCCCACTACTAGCCCTCACATATTTTGATATTTTTTACTCTCCTCCCTCTTATTAAACTTACATGTTTAATTTCTTTTATTAAATTAATGTTTGTTGTTTTTATAAGGATTTTCCCTTGAAAAGTAATCTGCTATGAAAGTATCCAATATTTGCTTTTGTCATTCTGACTTTCCCTTGAACTCTTTTCATTCTGCTGTAAATGGCAACATTTCATTTTTTTTTGTTATAGCTGAATAATACACCATTTGTGGACATACCACATATTCTTAATCCATTCCCTTATTAGAGAGAATTTAAGGTGTTTCCAAGACCTAGCTATTGTAAATAATGCTGGAATAACTATAATACAGCATGTAATTTTTTGAGTTGCGGTTTTATATTTTTCAGATGAATGTCTGAACATGGAATTGCTAAGTCATTTACTATTTCCAGCTTCATTCCTTTATAAGTGGCTGTCCAGTTTACCAGCAACATTGGCTAAACAGACTCACTTTTATCCATTGTCTGACTGTGACTTCTTTATCATTAGTTATTGATACATAATAGAATTTATTTCTGAGATTTTGAGTATGTTGCAATTTATCTAGAGGGTTTTAAATTGTAATATGGAGTTGCATTCAGATAAGGGCATCCTTTACATGATTATAATTAAACTTGTAGGTGGACATACACACTAATTTGATTTACTGAAGCACTAAATGAGAAATTATATATGGGGTTATTTCCAGCATAGTTAGTAGTACCTTCTTAATGCATCAAACTTTGATAGAAATAATGTACATATATTTCAGGTTATAAAAAACTCTTTCAAATCTATAGTATCTGTGTGTATCTATATGCACATTATATATACAGTGAAATATATCATCTATCTATATATATATATATACAGTTTCTAACTACAGTTACTATATCTATAGCAATGTATATATTTTTATCTATCTAGCTATATCTGTATATAGCTTTTCCAGTGCCATAGGTGTATTATTAATCCTGCACAACTTTAATAGTGAGTATTTCAGCCAGACCTCCCTCAAACCTTATATCTAAGTCTTCTTTATCCTTAAATTGCACATGGAGGCTTTCTAGACTTTAGCATTTAACACAAAAACCATTCTTCCATTTCACAAATGTACAATGTGGGCTCTTATACACAATCACTATGATGGAGCTTTTAACCACATAGCCCACTGTTATAATCAAGCACTTTGTGATAAGAGTGTTTTAAACCATCTTGACAAATGCTTGTAATTATAATAGTTATCATATGGAGCACTCAGTATTCTCAAAGGGATTTAAGTATATGATAGAATCTTCCTTTGAAAAGAGTTTATCAGCCAGTACATTTCCATTCTCATGTACAGAAAGTGCATTTTAGATACATAAAACCACAATAAATGAGCTCTTAACTATGTCAACCGTTGTGGTAATCAAGCCCCCTTCTTTCCAAAGTGTTTAAACTATCTCATTAAGCATACTTCTAGGGGATATAATGGCATTCCTCTACATAAGGAAGGAGAATGTCTTGCATTTATATCCTTTCTTATCAGACTCTTGAATTTTAGCAGTTTGGTCACTGGGATAATTAGACTGCCAGTGTTCCTCAACCTTCTTTGAATACCTGTCAACTCTAATGGCTGGAAAAAAGATAATTTGCTAAATTGAAAATGCTGCTATGAAGCTGGAGGGAAATATAAGACAAAGTAAGCAAATATACAGTCTGTCACCTTTAAAGGCTCTGAGGAATAATTTATGAGCTATTGAGGCCAGTGTCAGTTGCATGACCCAGAAGTATAGGTATTTTTTTATATAAGTATTGAAACATTTATCTGGTGATTTAAAAATCAAGTTTGACCAAAAAGCTTTACTGGACTCACAAATAATTCAGAGTAAGAAGAAACACCCAGTGTGCATATGTTGTTCAGTTTTTGATCTGGAAGTATTTTGAGTTGACAGTCAGATATGAGTTTATTTTGTCACCCACACAAATTGCAAGCTTGGGGGCAGGATTTCAGGAGAGTTTTCACATCTCCTGATTATTTCACTATCTTTTACTAAAACTGTCAATAAATGAGAACTATGATGCCAAAGAATGAGATATCTATGTTTTATGGAATACCACTTGTGAATTTATTGATTTATTTTTACTTTATAATTAATATTTATCTTCACTTCTACTACCAATCTACTTTATATATTCATTGTTGCTTACCCAGTCATTTCTTCATTATATGTATTCAGGTATACCTATGTATGTCTATTATATAGGCATATGTGTTTATAGTATAGACCCTCCATAACCCTGGGTTCTTGACCTACAGTTTCAACCAAGTATAGAAAATAAATACTGTGCAATTAGATTTATGATGCCTGCATTTGTTCTGAACATGTATATATTTTTGTTGTTATTATTTGTAAATAGTACAGCAAATTTTATGAGAAGGTGTGTGGGTGTTAAATATAAACACTATCTCATTTTATATAAGGATCTTGAATATCTGATTTGTATACTGGTGGTGGTCCTAGAAACAATCTCCAATCCTACCAAGGGAGACTGTTTACTTATATGCACACATACATATATACACACATATAATGAAGAAATGTTTATTTAGGTTTAAAAACTACAAAACAAAATTTCAATTGTTTCTTAACTTGAATTTTCAATGAAATAATTATAGTAAGAGAATAATGAGTTTGTCTTTCTTTGTAGTCATTTTTAATTCCTGCTATTCTCACAATTAAAAATTAGTGTTAAAAATTACTAAGTTCACAATGTGTGGTTCACATGGAATTTAAATCCAATAAAGAGATCTGTCCACACACACAGAATCCATTACCTTCTTTGTGTGTACCTTTTAGGGATTGTGCCTATTTACTGTGTACTGCAGTGCCATAGTCATCAATCCATATGGCTATTTTGTTTTTCACAATCTGCCAATATGGCAAAATCAAAATAAACTAATTGGGTGGTACTGAGATGCTGAATGTGTTTGAAAAGAGCAGGAGCACTATGTGTTGCTCTGAGTAATATGCAGGCAGTCTTCTGGTGCCAGGGTCAATGGAAGACAAATGTTTCTTCTTTGAAAGCAGTTTTTAACCTAAAGGGACAATACAATTGAGAAAATGCAAAGATTCACATAAGAGGAAGCAGCTTCTCGCCAACTGATATAGTGTGATGTCATTAGAAACTGGATTAACATTTGTTCTCCTCTAATATATGGAATTTTCCATACAGTTTTCTTCTTCTTCTTTTTTTTTTTACTATATAAATGCATTTAAAAATTCCAGTGTTCACTTTCTTATTTTGCTACTGCATGCCTCTGGGTGGGACATGCTGTGGTTTCTTGTGTGATTGCTCTGGGCATATCAGCAGATAGATTTCTCAAATCATTAAAGCCATTTTTTTCCCTCTGGGCATATCTAGAGGTGATGAGTAGTCAGACCCTCAGTCCATATCAACTTGATGTCAATGACATGTCTTAACCATTGTTCATGTTGCCCTTTCTGTTAAGGACAATCTTTGATCCACAGTCAGATTCCCTCCATATCTGCTTCATTTGTTTCTGGGTCCTGAGAGTGTGTGAAGCTTATATACTACCATTAAGATCATTCTATATAGTTAAATTCTTTCTTGTAATAGTCAAAAACTAGCTATCAGGCTTACCCCAGAACTCATAGCAAAATGTTCCGTAACTGCATTGTTTAGAGGGGAAATAACCAAAATGATTTTGAGAAATCATGTGTCTCAGTATTTTTTGGCATCAGAAGCTCACTGTGATTAGAATTGAAAAGTGTATTAGCATTTGTCCTCATTCTGCTGCTCAGCATAGTGCTTCTGACAAGTAATTCTTCATCATAGAAGCATATTTGAGAAGGACTTGTGCAGTACACTGTACATTCATAAATCAAAGAACAGGGTTGCCCAGGTCCTCCTATTTAGGAGTAAATGGAATTGAAAATAAAATGTCTAGTAATGATTGCTTAGCTGAAAAGGTTAGCAACCGGGACAGGGAGTGGAAGGTGAGAGAATGAGGACCGAATGATTTATTAAATTGACAAAATCCCTAATTTTGCAATTTAACACCATTTTCCTTTGTTCTGCTCTCAGTAGAAATGGAGAACAGCTGGTCAGTACCACCTGTGTAAGAATCCATCATATTCTTGAATACTATTAATAAATTTCCTTGCAGTCTTTCAGCCTTAGACAAAATCCTTTAATCTTTCCAAAGTGGAAATCAAGCCTTCATTTACTTCACTAGACAAGGGATTCAAAATGTTTTCTGAGGTTCGTTTGCCTCTTAGGCTAAAGCCCAGAACAGAATTTTTCTCCACCATGTGGTAAGGGGTAGTTGGGGGCATTTACTACATAGATGGAAGTGGAAATAACAAAGACAGGAATTTTTTCTATTCAAGACCTCATGGGAACTAAGAAGCAGACTCCATTGGGTCTCATCAGAATAAGAGTTTTACTTTACCTAGACTTTCTAGGGGTAGTTTCTGAATGGCATTAAAATTCAAAATCACTGTGCATAGATCATTGTGTTTTCCCTGGAAGGTGATGTTATAATCTTGTGTGTTAATATGCATTAATATGATACATTCACTGATTTTTATTTTCTTATCTGCTGTTATTTCAATGCTATACTGAAAAATAGTTTTTCCACTTGCTACTAGAAAAATTTGCAATGTGTTTATGTTTGATTAATGAATAAAAGCTTAAAAAAACCAATAATCAAAGTAATACAAGATTTGTAATAAGATAATATGTTGACTATCCTTTAGTCAGCTGTCTATCTTGGTCCAGTTAGGAATGGGGATGTTATATGGTACAGAACATCTCTACTGATAAATTAGTCAGCCCAAGACTCCTCTCACAACGTGGTTCTTACAGTTAGTGGGGACATTATTAAACCAGTATAGTATAGTTGACATAAACCGTTAAGAGAATAGTATAGTAACATTTGTTCCAGTGATTTCTATTTTCTTGTGCAGTTAAAAGAGGTGTATATGTTTCTCCTGATGATATAGAAGCTCGGTTGGTCAAATTAATCCAACTGCATAGGAACATGTCTTAAGAAGGTATGTTGTGAAAATCTTAGGGAAATTCATTTAAATATCCAGGGAGGTCTAACATTGACTAGGAAATGGGATTTCTGGTTTGAAGTATTGCTCTCTTTGATTCACATCTTATTTTAAATAAGCTTTGTGATTTCAGGGCATTTTATTTACCCTGTATTTTCAGTTTCAATAGAGTAAATGAAAAAAAATCTTTCTTATATGGCAATTAAAACATTTTGGCTTTTTTGTATTTTCTTTTATCAATTTCAGATATCGGTATTTCTAAAAATAAATCTTAGAATATAAGCAAAGATGATATGGATGAGTAGGATTCTTTAAGGACTTCTTTTAGGGACATGGAGGATAGATACCTAAAAGGATCAGGCATATTTGGAGCAAATATAGGAACATACACAGGCCACTGTCTTTGCAAAGGATGAAATAGAAGTCATTAGAAATAACAGGAAAGAGTAAGAAACAGCAAGTCAGGAATGGTACCATTACACCAGGAGAGAAATTCATCTTTCTCTGATCAGACTTCTTGGTTGCTGTGTGGTCCTGGCCCAAGAAGGAGAGTGCATACTTCTCCCAATTACTAAAACCTAATTGTTACACAAAGGAGACCCATTTTGTGAATGATGACTTTCACAGGGGGGATGTTGGCAATTAAATGAGGGGTAATCAGGGACACAAAACTACTAATGGATGCATGTTGAAAATAAATTCTGCTGTTTTCTGCATATAAGCAAAAGAAACAGACTCACTCTTTGTGAAATAGAATTTAGTATTATTATTTTGTATATAGAGAGAACAAAGGATATTCCTTATAGTTTGTAAATTTTCCACTCCCATGTGTGCAAATTCCCAGCCGAAAAAGTTCAGTCTAAAGCAAGACATTAAGATCTGAATGTTTGGCAAAATTCTAAGGTAACTTATTATGGAGAAGACAAGAAAGAAGTTAGGCAGATCCCAGAGAGCCAGAACAGAAAGAGAGACCCAAAATTCAAAACTAAAGTAAAAATAAGATAATAGCTGCCATTACCTCTGCCAAGGATTGCCTCTGCATATGTCTTTAACCTCCATGTCTCTTCCAAACATCTTTACCAAGTGTCTCTACATATTTCTTCACCACATGTATCCTTCATCTATGTAGGCATAGATGGAAATGAGAAAATCAAGAGCAATCAAGAGCATATTGTAAGGATGAACCTGATCATTCAGCCCAGTAGCTCCTCCATTTAGGAAATTCTATTCATGACAAACTAAGACTTAGAGTTCAAAGCATATGAATATGAACAAGGATAGGACTATGACACCATTTCTATTCTCCTGTCTCTGTCATGGAGGTGTATCTGTAATAGGGGAAGCCATTTGTACATCTCCCACACAGTCTCTGAACCCCTGTGGTGGCCACCTACCTCACTCCAAGTGCAAATTATAACTTACTCCTGGAGAGCATCAAGTGAAAGTGTAGGTTGCCACGGTGAGCTCAGTCTGTCCAGCATGTTTTTTTTGTTTTTGTTTGTCTATGCCTGTGAGATTCAACCAAGGCATTGACCCTGCAATGGGCAGGAATTTTGCCACCTACTTTGCTAAAGAAGGACAGTGTAAAATGCCCGAGTATATAACTTCTAGGCTTTTAAATAAAGGACTCCTAGACCAGGGCTTCAAAAAGTCTGAGTACATACTCAGCCTTCTCCTCTGTGCAACCTCTGGCCCATGCTGAATGAATATAGAAAAAATGAAAAAATACAGTGAACTCAGTCTGCCCAATGGATTTTTTTGTAATGCCTGCCTTAGGGAGTCAAAGGAAGCACAGGTTTGAACTGATGAGATTTCTAGCTCTGACTTTGCTACACAAAGGGAGATTTTGTGTCTTCCAAGCATATCAAGCATAGCACGAATTATAAAAGGTGATCACATAAAAAATACAACACATGGCATTTTAGTATCTCAAGGGAATAAAATACCACAGAATAGGAATAACTGTCTAGAACCCAACCTCAAAGATCTGTATGATCTTATCTTCCTATCAAAAAATTTTAAGAATTTTCACAATAAAAAAATAGAGGAAAACAAACATGAAAGAATGTTATGGGGAATATAATTAGTAACAGAAAGTGAATATTTAAACAAAAAAAAATGAAGAACTTGCAAGATGCAAAATGGCCAATAGAGTAAATGAAAAAAAATCATAAGAAAATATATTAGAAATAAAAAGGACTAATTTGTGACCCCAAAGATTTTAATGTATTAAGGACCCAGGTGAAAGAAGAAAGAGAAATACAAAGGAAAATGAACAAACATTACAAAACCTGTCAGACTCCATAAAGATAGGCAACCTAAAGTAAATGGGTACCCCAGGTGAAGAGGAGTGAGAAATTAAGAGATAGAATTTATTCAAATAAATAATTGAGGAAACCCTTCCAAATCTGGGAAAGAAACTAATTATGCAAGGCTATCAAGTTAAAGAACACCTGATTTTCTAAGTGCAATGAAATCTATGCCAAGATTTATAGTGAAACTGCTAAAATTTAAAAACAAAAGATGATGGAAGTAGTTTCAGAAAAGAAACATGCAACCTATAAAAGAAGTCTCATCATCCTGGCTCCAGATCTCGTGTAAAACACCCTATGGAGAGAAAAGAATGTAATGATGCATTCAAAATATTTAACAATGAAACATACTAGGCAATGATACTACAATCTGTAAAATATTCCTTTCAAATAGGGAAGAAATGAAGTTTTTTTCCAAACAAATGTAAGTTGAGGACTTTGGAAAAAAGGAAAAAAATAGGCATAATAAATTAAATAGAAACAGAAAACTAAACACAAGATGACAATAACAAATCCTTCTATGTCAATAATCACTCTAAATAAAAACAGACTGGGTTACTTGATTAAAAAGCACAGAATGGTCTATTAGATCAGAAAATAAAGCCTAACTTTCTGCTGTCTCCAGGAACTCCAAATATAAACAGATTTAAAGTAAAAGTTTGTAAAAGATAGGATAGAAGGGCACCAAGAAATGTTGCCATACAGTCATATTAATGTCAACTAAAATAGTCTTCTAGTTAAAAGAAGATAAGAAAAGAGATGGACACTAATAATGATTTGTCATTGAGGAAGACACATACACATCAAAAGAAAAGTTATCAAAAATGTATAAGGTAACTATTAACAAATTTGAATTCAGACATTGAATTCAGACATTGCCAGCAACACAAAAGTAGCAGCAGATTTCAACACCCTACCTTCATTCGTGGATCAATCAGATGTAAAAACCAATGAGGGAAAAGTAGCCTTAAGCAAGGTATTATATAGCACATGGTATTAACAGATATTTACAAGTTACTCCATCCCCCAAAATGCTTAATAACCACTACTTTATAATAAATATGAAGCATTTTCCAGGATGGACCACCTGCTAGGTCACAAAATAATTGTCAGAAAGTTTGTGAAAATTTAAATCAAATCAAGTATTTTCTCTATTCACAATGGTATCAATGCAGAAATCAACCAGAAAAAGAAAGCAGTTAAAAAATTTATAAAGCAAGGTGGTTGAACAGTATACTGCTGAATGATCAGTGGATAAATAAGGCAACAAAGAAACTGGAAAAAAAAAACTAGAGGTGAACAAAAAGAAGACAAACTATCAGAACCTATGGGACAAAACAAAATCAGTGCTAAACTGGAGTATATGTAACATAATCAGTGTTAAACTGGAGTATGTACTCATACAAGTCCTCATCAAGAAACAAGAGAATGTTCAAATGAACAACTTTATCTCTCACCTAAAAATATTAGAAAAAGGACAAAGTCAAAAGCTAGTAGGAGGCAGAAACTAATAAAAGTTAGAGTAAAAGAAATGGATATCTAAAAAAGATAGTTCAAAGGATCAGTGAAACCAAAAGCTGGTTATTTGAAAAAAATCAACCAAGTATACAAATTTTGAGGTAGATTCATTAGAAAAGAAAACAAGGGAAATATGATGCAAATCTGATAGATTCAGAAAAGAAAGAAGAGATGTAACAACTGATATAACAGAAATGTGTAGAATAATAAGATTGTTATGAATATCAATATGTCAGCAAAATGAATAACCATTTGAAGTGGACAAATTTTTAGAAATACAAGTCTCAAGAATGAATAAGGAAGAAATACAAACTGTGAACAGACCAATCAGAAGCAAGGAATTGAAACAGAATTCGGAAGTTCCAAAAAAATAAAAGGGATTATATCACTTGCTTTTATACCATCAAGATGTATTTACATAAATCTTTCTCAGTCTTCCAAAAATTGATAAACAAGGAATATTTTGAAACATATTCTATGAGGACAGCATCATTTTTATGAAAAATATGACAAAGCAGAGCAAAAGTAAGAAGATTGCAGGTCTATTTCCCTGATGAACTTAAGATACAAAAATCTACAACAAAATATTAGCAAGCCAAATTCAACTGTACATGAAAAAGGGACATACCTATAACAACCAATTAGAATATATTCCAAGGACAGAGGGATGATTCAACACATGAAAATCAGTGTAAATCAACACATAAATAAAAGTAAAAATAAAAATTGCATGATTTCATTAACAGATGCAGAAAAAGCATTTGATATGATTCAACATCCACTTATAATAATAAATAAACTGAAAAAAAAAAAACAAAAACAAAACTGGAGACAGATGAAACATACTGCAACATAACTAGTAAACTAGGCTTAAGGATTTAAAGTTTTAAATTCTTTTGTATAATGTGAAAACTTGGTCATAATTGTACACTCAATTTGATAATGCTCATGAGCTTCATGAAATGAATGGGAAGCTACTGACATGCATGGTAGTATTTTAATAAGAGCAAGAACAACAGATAACTTCTTGATCAAACATATATTCTTGGCTTTTTCACTCTTGTTCTGGATATCTCCATTTAACTATTTAAGTTCAATACTGAGTTCTCATGTAATATAAGTCATGAGATCTTAGCACCCTAAAGAACAAAGATATTTTTCCAACTTCACAAAATACTTTGGTTTCTACATGAGTTTGAGTTTTTATCTCATTGTATAATATTTCTTTGCTAATTTTCATTTTAATTATTGAATTAAATGCTCATTATAGAAGTAAAAAAGAAAATAGAAAACACCTGACATATTACTGAATGCCACTAATAGCTTAAAATAACCTAACAAGTGGATGTGCATTATTGTATAATCTTTTGTGATTGTATGAATTTTAAGAAACAACTTTAAATCTATTGATTTATATTGGTTATTACTCAAAATAGGATTGTGAGTTATCTATTAATTTGTAAATGGGTTGTCTCAATTAACAATACAACATGACTATTCCTTCATGTCAATATAGAAGTAACTCACTTTTTAACTTTTAATTTTGTGGCAACAAACTATATAAATGCAAAATTTACCATTTGAGCCATTTTAAGTATACAATTATGTAGTATATAGTTTATATATATTCAAATTTTTATGCAACCAATCTTCCAGAACTCTTTTAATCTAAAAAACTGAAACCCTGTACCCATTAAATTACCATTTCCATTCTCACTTCCCTCAGTTCATGGCAAGCAGCATTCTACTTTCTGTTGCTATAAATGTAACTAATGTAGTTACCTCACATTAGTATACATACACTGTTTGTCTCTTTTTTTCCCCGTTCACTATTTGTATTCTTGCAATTGATTTGCTTTACTTTAGATTCATCCATCCTGTAGGTAGCATTTTAAAGGCTAAATAATGTTTCATTCTAACCCACCCATTGATGGATATGTGTTGTTTTTATACTTTAACTAACATGAATGATGTTGTAATAACAATGTTGAATTTCATTCTTTTGGTTTATACTCAAATAGGAATTGCTGGTCATATGCCATTTGTATTTTTAACCTTATGAAGATCCATCATAATTTTCTTATGGTTGCTATGCCATATTATTCCCATCAACATTGCACAAGGGTCCCCATTTCTCCAGTAATCTTTCGTACAATTATTATACTGACCTTTGAGATATATATATATATATACATATATATAATACCGACCTTTGATATAAATCAAAGGTCAGTATAATAATTGTATGAAAGATTACATATATATAACATATATATAACATATATATAACATATATATAACATATATATATATATATATGGCTTTCACTTGGTATTTTGTGAAGTCATAGAGGTAATTTGAGAAGAGATCATTCTCATTGATTTGGATCTGAAGGACAGCTGAGATTTTGTATCATTGACCAGGAGTGGATGGTATCACCCAATTCTGCCTGTGCAGCTAACCCTGTACTGACCCAACTGACCCTGGATAATAAGTCAATTTCACATGTGACTATGCATCATTTGAGCCTAATATCAACCTAATAAATTGGCCAGTTGAGATTCAATGGATCTTAAATTCTGCATCTGCTTAAAATTAAGTTCCCTCCTAAAAAAAAAGAGATACTATCATTCAGTATTTTACCTCAAAGTCTGAGGATTCAGTGTCTTCTAAGTTTTCTATGATACTACCTCAGGACTCCCCAGGTTAATAGCACCTGCCCTGGAATCCGTTTTTCCTACTCACTTTGATAAATAGGAATGAATGAGGCCATATAAGATGCATTATTTATCACGTCCTCATTACACTTCTACTCTCTCCATATATTTGCACTAATTGATCTTCTCCATGCATTCTGCTTTGTTCACTGGTGAGTGTTTACAAACTTTAGAATGCTCCTTTAATTTATACTTACATTGTGTCTGTTATCTGCTCTCAATGATTGTCAGTAAAATTTTAGCCAGAAAATAGAATATTGAATGTGTCTAGGCAGAATTAAATAGTATCACATCTTTTTATCTTTTATCTAAAATCTTTTTTCTCTTAGTCTAGGCATTCAGGGTAATTTCTGATTTCAATAGTGTCACATTGGTATATAGAACTGAGAGTATAACATCTGGGACATGACATCCTTGAGTAAAACAACGTTTTGTGACCTAGTTCTGAAATGTCTATGCCATCATTGTGGTACTATTTCATTTAAAAAGCAAGTTTTTTTTAAAGTAATGCTTAGATTAAAAAAAGAGAGAGAGAACAACAGTTACAAAGAGTAGTCTCTTCACTTTCAGCAGGTTTTTTACAACAGAGAGCACCATTAAAGTACTGCTGACATCTGTATAGACTTGACTGAAATGTAGACTTGACTGAAAATGAATTTTTAAAAAATGTTAAGATAAGACAGACTCCCCAATGTAGTTTTAGATGACATACTTAAAAGTGCATTTGTGTTCCAGTTTTTATACAATGTCTTATTGTAATCCTTAACATCTACATTTGTTTCTAATTTATATTGCTTTAATATTCCCAAACACATTTTGTCAGCACCTTTTCATTTAAGGTTAAAACTCAATTACTTTAAAAAGTAAAGTGTTTTGGGTTTAAAATTCATTTTCTCTTAACTTTTCAAAACGTTTTTCAAAACATGTTTTTGATGCCTGAAAACCTCAAGAGTACATTTTACATAGAATATAAAGTTCTGTTTCATGATGAATAAAAACCTTTAGATGATT